>PVIJ01012909.1:0-47442 GCA_004024925.1 Scalopus aquaticus | reverse complement strand
AGGGCTGATGAATGTATCAGAAATGAAAGGACAAAGGGATAGGATAAATCAGATGATGTTTTTTCTAATTAACACGTTAGCTAACATATCAAGGTGTAGCACATCCACACGTGCATGTGTTTATGTGTAAGTCTATCTGTGAAGGATGGACTTTCTACTGATATATTGGTGAAAACCATCAGTGCTATTTTTCTGGGTAGCTGTCTTTGATCTATGACTTCTGGGCAAGGTCTTGGTAGATACTGGATAGAAAATCTAGTTGAGGAAGGGGGCAACAGGCTGGAGCAGAAGAAAAGAAGAGAGTTTGGAAAAAATGTTAATACATTTTAAGGTGGAAATAATGGCATCTTGTTAAAAGTGCCTAGAAAATGACATGCTTTTGATGTGGTATATTGAGTGTGTGTGTGTGTGTGTGTGTGTGTGTGTGTGTGTGCGCGCGCGTGTGTATTATATATAGGGATGGTGGGGAAAAATTATTACAAGGAATCAAGTTTTTCCTTCCTTCTATTCCAATACAATATGGACTACCTTATTAATTGGCACAACCATCTAGGGAAAGTGCATTGTGAAAACAGTAGTCTCAGAATCTTGCAGGTCACATTTCCCTTAGTTCTGTCTATTTCCATCCCACTGCTACAGGAGGTGAAGTTTTGCAGGGATCCAGGGAAGCAAACTGATGGAAACAGAACATTTCTGTCAGGTATTTCTTTTTTTTTTAAGTTTTTATTTATTTTTTTATGCATACAAGCTGGGGTGCAGACCAGAGGCATGGGTGGTGAGAGGATTCACCAGAGACAGAGTGGGGAGCAGAACAGGCAGATCAACAGAAACACACTGCTGAGGGGAGCAGCAGGCTAGGCAGAAGAGGTCTGCTGTGCCATGTGGGAATCTCCCCATCCAGGTGTCGAACTTGCGACGCCGTTGCCAACAGCTCCACAGCGCTGTGCTTTAACCTGCTGTGCCACTGGGGAGGCCCTCTGTCAGGTAGTTCTATGGTCCTTAAATTCAGTCTCCACGCTCCCAACATTTGTCAAAGACTGAGATGTTTCCTTACTTCTATGCATGCATTTTATAATCCATTTTCTTTCTCAGGGGTCAACCTAGTGTTAATGACAACCTGGTATAATGTAAGAATTTTGTGATTTTTTTTCCTTGTCCCAAAACACTTTCCAAAAGAATGCTAATTGTCCTATCCTATACTATTAGTGCAAAATAGGGACTTCATTACATTTTATTGTGTCATTTATTTACATCATGCGCAATGCTGACACACATTTTTAAAATAACTTATCTCAAGATAACGCACTGGTGAATTTTCTTTCTTAGGTTGAAATTATTTCATATTTGACTATTAGCTGGGCTGTTTAAAATGCCACATATCTCTTTGAATTCAATATTACTCTATTACTTTGGTTTCCTTTTTCATCTATAGGAATAAAAAATGTGATAGCAATGCTCTATCAGAATATTCTATGAATATTGATATTTCTCAAAAGTACGTGCTTATTCTTTAGGCCTACTGCAATGAAAATATGGTTAGAACTTCTGGTCTTTAAAAAATCAATGAAAATATCAAGAAAAGGCATAATGTCAAGTAAGTCCAATAATCAGACCAGAGCTAATGGCTAAAAAAATCATGAATTGGCAAAAATGAAGTTTTATGTCTGTTCAGGTTACTAAACAAAGGGCTGACTGATCTTCAACCAAAGTGAAAATAATGTAGAATTTATTGTACACCCCATCAAGCTTTCAGAAAGGCCATCTAATTAACATTTTGCATTAACTCTACTCTTCACCTTGACCCCAAACACCAAAAATATGCTGCAATGTATTTTACTTGAAATTCATAGTGATTGTGAATACAGATAAACAGAAGGCTGGAAAATAAAGCAAGTAGAAGAGCTCTTCCCCTTACACTGAAGCCATCAGAAGAGATAAAGACATTGAGGTGAGGACAAGATGAAGCTGCTGAGTGATCTGTATACCTTGTTGGAGACAAAGGCAGGACAGGCTCAGAATCCATAAGGTGGGATCATTAGAGACCAAGTGCCTGACTGTTCTCAGGAAAAAGACAGTCCTGAGTCTGATAGTGATTATAGTAAATCACTTTAGGCCTATTTGCAGAGGAGGCTGCACAAATAAATTGAAGAAGATGCTGATATTAGAGAATATAGATCCCTATATGAAATATGTTTCCTATTCTTCTTTTCCTGATGGTCCAAATTCCATCACTATTGATTATTCTCAAGTTCTTAGTTGCTGCAAATTCCCCATGCTGGGGCACACTGGGGCGGGGGCAAGATAAATAAAAGGTTCATCCAAAAGTCAATGAAATCTTTAATAAGCACCTACAACTTCAACAAATTTGTGTTAGAGGAGAAAGAGATATACCTTTGACTTTATTTTTACATGGAATAAACATTTACTGAGTATCCAATATTGAGTAAATGGGTTGCCATAAACTATGTATTGTGTTACCTATGTATTTTGTTTAACAGATAAAGTTAAAACACAACTCTATGTACCTATTAGCCATTTGATTTTCTTCTTTGGAGAAGCGCCTTTTTACCTCTTCTGCCCTTTTTTTGACTGGATTGGGTCCAACCCCTATGGAAAGCTGAATGGCGATTCCTCAAACTGCTAAAAATGGAGCTTCCATACGACCCAGCAATCCCACTTTTGGGAATCTACCCAAAGGACACAAAAACACTAATCCAAAAGGATACATGCACCCATATGTTCATTGAGGCACTGTTTACAATAGCAAAGGTATGGAAGCAACCCAGATGTCCAAAAATAGATGACTGGATCAAGAAGATGTAGTACATATACACGATGGAATACTATTCAGCATTCAAAGAAGATAAACACATGCAATTTGCAGCGACATGGGTGGAACTAGAGGGGATCATACTCAGCGAAATAAACCAGAAAGAAAGAGAAAAATATCGAATGGTTTCACTTATAACAGGACTATAGGGAAACCAAATAGGAGAGAAACTATCAGCGGGGGTTGGGGGGGAGGATAAGGGCACAAAATGAAGTAGAAAAGGACACAAGGGACCACGGAGATGGGTCACGGGTGATTTGGTGGTGGGTTACCCAAGGGAAATACAAAATGTAAAAGATATAAATAACAATAATAATAATAATATATATATAAATGGCATATTATTACATAAATAAAATTTACAACATTAGTACATTTAAAGAGAAAAAAATTATCTTAATATAAGTCAGTAGTACATTTAATAAAATTTAACATTTATCTCTTAAATACTTTTAGAAAAAAAAAACCCACAATTCTAGCCTTAGAGAAGTTCTAACTTTTGTAATTCTTTTCTAGTTTCATATAAAAAAGCCAAATGGGAAGAATATATAAGTTCTCCATATTTAATTATTAGTTTCCAATCTTAGCGTTCAGTCCCCATCCCTTCTTCCTACCTAGAAACCTCTCCCATACACATGCCCTTTGAAAGGTCTGAAATAGTATACCTTTAGGTATCCTCAATGCATGTCTGTTCAACCACTTCAATCTTTTATCGAGATTGTCTTCCAAGATCTGAATCTATCTTTATTATCAAGGAATGGATAGAGGTTAAGTGGAGATGGTAACCAGTGGTATTACCAGTGCTCTCCTGTGGAATAGCTTCCCTGTGCACTGTTTTTCTAACCCTTCTTCCATTTTTTTTTTTTTTTACCATCTGTATTTTTTAGAAAAGTTTTAGGTTTAAGACAAAATTGAAAGGGAAGTGTAGCCATTTCCCAAAAAGTTGCTGGCCCCCACACATGCAGAACCTACACATTATCAACATCACTCAACAGAATAGAGCATTTTTTTTTTTAACCAAGGGTGACCCTACATTGGCACATCATAACCACCCACAGTCTATAGTTTACCTTCAGGTTCACTTTTGGTCTTGTATGTTGTATGGGTTTGAATAAATACATGGTGACATATAGCTGTCATTATAGCAGAGTAATTTCACTGCACTAAAAACCCACTGTACTCTGCCTTGTTATCTTTCCTTGACATCTAAGGCCTGGAAACTATCGAGATTTTTATTGTCACCACATTTTTGCCTTTTCCAGAATGTCATATAATCAGAATCATATCGTAAATAATTTTCAAATTGGCTTATTTCACTTAGTGATACACAATTACATTTATTCAATGTTTTTTCATGGTTTGATAGCTCGTTTGTATTTATTGCTGAATAATAGCCCACTGTTTGGCTGTGTCACATTTTATTTATCCATTCACCTACTGAAAGGCACCTTGGTTGAATACCATTTTTGAGAATTGTAAGTAATGCTGATATAAACACCCCTGTGCAGGTTTTTGGGTAAACAGAACCAAAGAGTGTGATTTCTGGATCATATAATAAGAGTATGTTTAATTTTGTAAGAAACCACCAAGCTCTTTTCCAAACCAATTGTGTCATTTTGTATTTACACCAGAAACATATGAGGATTCCAGTTGTTACACATCATGGTCAGCATTTGGGGTTGTCCACTTATGGATTTTAGCCATTATAACAGGTATATAATTATATCTCATTGTTGTTTCTGACCCTGTTTTTACATGGACACATCCATCCCTTGCTTTCAATGTGGAAGAAGCTTCACAAAAAAGGAGGTTTTCTGAATCAGAGTCCTTTTGCTAAACATGACATGCCTCCACTTTCTGATCCACACAATATACAACCTAGACAACAATTTGCTGACAAGTTCTTGAAGTTCTATTGGAAAAAGGGGTTAATGCCAACAGTCAAGTGCAACTTGCTTGTGTCTTTCCATATAGAAAGTAGAACATTTTGTATCTGATTTAATATAACAACACAAGTGTCAATTTCAAGGTCTAGGCATGGCTAATTAATCAACCTATTTTTTTTCTCTTATTCTTCCCTTCCTTAGCCCTTTGTAAACCTCTGCCATAGAGAGGATGACTCCCAGTATCAATTACCACTCAGATGTGCATATACAAGACAATAAAAATGCCTTCTGTATTATAAAGTCATACCAAATGGGGCAGAAGGGAGAAAGAACCACTTCAAACCACAGCAAGATAAAATTCATAGTTGTTTTTTCCCAAATAATAAGATTGCAAAGTTGGAGGTACAACATGACCAATTAAATTAAAAAAGTGAAAATAAATTAAAAAACAAGTTTCATGTTCCGTCATCATTAGGGTCAAAGCCCTGTCTTACAGGTGGTACTTCTGAAGCATCCTTCAACTTTCACAACAAAGACACCTAACAATTCTGTATAGACTCTTCTCTGACCTTATGTTGACAAGTTTTAACCTCAATTAAAATTAAGATTCATCTGAGAAAGTTTAACTCTCTACATACTAACAGTACGTTACAATGAACATGTGTGGAGGGACTGACTGAAAAGATTAACTGAGGGAGGGGGCATGGAAGGCCCATGCAGTGGGCAGTGCCCTTCTATGAAGGAGTGTCAAGGTAAATAATGGGAAGTTGTGGCCTATGTTCTTGGCCAGTGTTCCTCAGGTGAGTACAGGACAAATATGTGCAGTGACAGTATTTTCAGACTTACATGGGGATGTGCACAGAGATATCTGCAGTCATACAGATTCAAGGGGAAATATCAGGACTTAAAAAGTGCAGGAGGGCATGGATGATAGAACAGCTGGGTATAAAATAATTACTCTCTGGGATAAAAGTCTAGAAACATTGGACAATGTGACATTTACAAGTTCACTATATTTTCTTGTGAATGTTAGTAGGAAATGAATGTTTTGGAAAACTGAAAATGTTGGTCAATGAAATTGGTATTTCTGTAATTTCTTGGTCCCTTAAGCTTTTCTTTCAGAACTTATATAACTCAAGTCAAATATTTTGGCAAACTTCTTTATTGGTTCATTTCCTGCCTTAATTTCTGCAGCTGACTAGTGCTTCTGTGAATTCCCTGGAGGTTTTCCTTTCTCTCACAGTGCCACAACTTCAAGGTTCAGTTCTGGCATTTACACAAAACCAAGTGGTGGAGCTTCTCCAGGCAATGAAATATGGACAGAATATTTTGGCCTACCCAAATAAGTGGAATAAACAGCCCTATAATTTATTATATCCATGGAATACCAGAACAAAAAAAAAATCTATATACTCCTCTACTCTCTTTTTTGGCACCAGTTGCCTCCCAGTCTAACATCTGGAACCACATGGTAAAGGTTTGGTTAGCTTGAATACCTCTGTTCCCCATTCCAGTTGTGGACTCCCCTTTGGAGGGACAAATAACAAATCTCTATTTAAAGTTAATGGGGGCCTGTGTGTAACATGACTTTGTGTCTTTTCCTAAATCATCAGGTATCCTTTTGATTCACAGTGGAAACCACTTTTATTTCTTTTATGTTTGAGAATGACAGAAGGGAAATCTTACCTCCTCAAAACACAACCCAGACCTTATGTATCTAAAGAGCTAACATTCCAGTTGTGTTTGCTAAGCCACCTACAAATAGCATCTAGTCACTAGTATGAGACAATAGCAACTGGTCTCACCTCCCTTGGCAGGGACTGGCCCCCCCATAGTTTTTGCAATCATGTGATAAGACCCCTCAATTCATCATACTAGGATTCAACTTCAAAGACATCCTGACCATGCTGGCTGTTCTGGAGAGGTCATTCACACCAGGCAGTAGTAGTCATTACACAATTTTAATGGGATTTTACAACATATTAATGAAGTGAGGAGATTGTTTCTTATGTATTTCTTCCCCTAGGTTCCAGAGAAATGAGAGAGCAAGGGCAAAGGGAGCTTGTACTTGTTATCTGAATACAGTGTTCTGAAAGCTATGGGACAAGAGTAACAGCAGGAACAGGCATGGCTGAAAAGAAAAGACTATTCAAATGTGTATCTAGAGCAAAAAGAAACACCAACAAAAAGCACCACCTGTTTTTCAGTTCTGAACAACAAGGCACATGTAACAGAAGGTATCTAAATGATGAACATCCTGGGGAGTCAGTGAACACATTCAGTCAAATAGAAGAAACTTCAACCAAGAGACAGAGAAAATGCCGAATCAAGGAGAAATTGCAAAAGTCACACTGGTGTTTCCATTTTTGCAGGATAATTAAACCAATTTAAGGAAATGATGGGATTAAGAGAGAGAAACTGTGAGGTCATCTAATCCACCTGTTTTTTCAAAAGCCAATCCTCTCATCTCTGTTGGTCTGAAATAATGTTTCACACAGCTAATGGTCAAATGAAATAAATTAGGAAAATGAATGAGTTCTGTAATAAAGTTTTTGACATAGATTCTGCTCTTTAGCATACAATTATGATCTTGCTAAATTTTAGGCTAGACTATTCTACCTTTAAAGGAATTTTAGTTCAGAAGTCTTGATTATTGGATTTGTTTCTAAGTGTTTTTGACCAAAATAAAGTAACCCTTTGTTACTTTATATTTTTAATGTACTGTTTTCTGAAATTCTGAAAGCCATTTGTCTAATTCATTTCCTGTCCTCAAGAAAAACTTATTTACACCCTAAAACACAGAATCCTACATCATATGGTTTTCAGAAAAGGAGGAAACATTTTAACATTCCTGGATAATAGTAGTCTATAATAAAGACATTTTACCATTAGAAATGTTCTCTTACCTCTAATATTAATCCCTCAAGGAGGATTAAACTACAGAATTTTTTCCTGACCATAGAGACTTAGAGTTGGATGAGACATTTAAAAGCATCTAACTGAGTTGTTCTTTTTTTATGCAGAAATGGAGATGAAGGCACACATCACAACCTAGTCTAGTGGAAACTAAGTCTGCATTAGGTAACTGGGTAATTCTACAAATATGTCCTTTGAACTCTCATCCATACTCTTCTTTATGTATGCCATATTGTTCCTTAATGAAATACCAGATTCCACTTGTCAAGCAAAACCTTTTCAAATTTTAGCAAACTTTCATTTAATCTGAGTTTTACCTAAACTCTATTGTAAAAATAAAAATTGCATACCATCTGAACATTAACATTAATTGTATCCTGTTATATGCATCTCATGTAGAGAAAACATATGAGCCTGGGAAATGTTTGCCAATAGGGGTACTCACAATGCCAATGGTGGCAGCTATAACTGTGATCCTTGGACTTCCATCAAATATAGAGAAAGCAGGGAAGTTGAACTAATTTTTGTTCTTAAAATAGCTTGTATTTTGGAAAACAGCAATTTCTATTTACATGACTGGTACACAAATTAGAGCAAGATATGGGAAAAAAAAGAGTGCAGTTTTTAAACATTGCATATGATAGAATTCCCAGATTTTACAGGAAATTGAATTCCTCTAAAATGCAAATCTCTGTGGCTGGCAGTTCTGAGTCTTTAAAAGACAGACATTTTTATTCAAGATTTCCAGAACCCAGTTTCCTTACTACTGTATATGTAAACACGGCCCCATGGCAGGAATATTAATTTGACACAGTTAATTTTTACAAATTAGAGTGAGGAGAGTGGACATAGTGGAATGTAGGAGTGGGAGAGACTAGAATGATGCAGAAAGTAAAAGGGGTAATTACTGCTGAAATGTTAGTCCTGTTACTTCTCATCTGCCAGACCCCAAAGAGAGAACGAGTCTCCCCAGGGTAGCTCAGCTGGGAGGACGCATTATACCTGGCATGCTTTGAAAATAGGCACCGAGGTCGCTGGTCAATCACCATTCCACATTCTGACATTTACAAAACCTGCCTCTGTGGAGTATCCTATTAGCATGGAGTCGGTATCAAATAGATGAAACCTTTATGCTATTATTCATTCACATGTATAGTGGATTCAAATGTCTAACGAGCATGTTTGTGGTATCATTTGTCTCTATCACCATACATTTACCTGAATGAAACTTGTTTTTTTTCACTATCATTTTATCCAGACACATGCAGACATAGCAAGGATCTTTCCTAACCCTGGCTTGTCTACTCTGCCCCGGTTGTTTCAACTTCCTTGCTCTCCCCTCTTCCTCCAAATGAGCCCCTTCCTCTGAGTATTCACTGCCATAAACAGCTTCTTGAGGAATAAATTTTAACTCATTACTTTCAGTCTGGTCTACCTACCAAGTTCAAAGCTTCTAGTTCCTTCGACACCTGCTCTCCTTTCCCTCTCAATTTTTGATATTCTTCTCTTTCCCTCAATCATCACCCTTATTCTTCTGTTCATACCAACTGTTATGATTTCAAAGAGATAAAGCTTATCTTTTTTAACCCCTTTAAACCTTTATATTAAGCAAAAGCATGCAAATAAGTTTGTATGTTATTATTTGTGACAGACTTTTCCCCCCACAGTTGGATACGTAACTGACATGCCCTTTTCTATGAAAATTTAACTAGGATATTCACAGGAATTGTATGCATGTAAAATGACATGGGATCTAAAATAAAACTTGGTGTTTTGTTTTGTAACTGAAGCTGTCTGCTCTCAGTTGACTCATTGGCTAAGCAAGGTAAAAATACTGAGTAGTTTCTGTTTTGTTTGGGGTAACAGTTTTATCTTTAGGTAGGTAAATGCAATAGACCTAGTGGGGGCAGAGTTAGGACAGTCTCAATTCCTACTTCAATTATTCCCATACTCCCCTGTGTGGTCACATTAGCAATGCATAAAAAAGAGCAAATGATAGGAAGTTTGAAAGACGTGGTTATTATTATTATTTTTTTTGGTAGTGAAATTCATCATATTTAAGGGAAAATATAGACCTTTTGCCAAAATTATTTATAAAAAAGTAAATATTACTTAGGAATACATATCATCTTGTAACATCTAGACATTAGCATCTGTCATAATATTTTCCTATTTCTATTTAAAATTTACTGCTTGGGAGTTGTGATTTCATAGAGCTGACATCACTGAGCTATTCAGTGAATTGAGACAAGGAATGGGGGTCACGGTGTACATATTCTGCAGTATTTGTAGCCACATTTTAAGAAATGGACCAGCGTGTTTTTTGCCAGTCAGTGGGCTGAGGGAATTCAGTTGCGATTCTGAAATGGTCCAAGCAAAGTGAAGACCATATGAATTCATGGTGTTTTCTTCCTCTTCTTCTTCTTCCTTTATTTTTTTTTTTTTGTATTCTATCTGCTTTTCTCTTGGATAAAGATGGCTGATGAGTGGAATGTGACAGAATCCACAACAACTTTTGCCAATGTCTCCTCTCTTTGCTTATTATTCTACTGAAAGAGACACCAATACAGTTCTACCCAGGGGATTAGAAGTGCATGATAAAAATATGAACTCTGGAGCCAGATTACTGATCTCAAAGCTCAGCTCCAGAATCTACAAGTGATGTGTCTTTAATCACCTGCCCTCCTCTCTTAGCTCCAGCTTCCTCACTTCCATAATGAAGAAAATAACTCCTGATTATTGCTGTGAGAGTAAATGATTAAGTAACTTGATGTACACAATGGACTGTCACATGAATGGGCCTTTGCAGTTATTACTACAGTTCATTTTTCTGGAGATAGAAACACTGAGCTAAAATCAAAAATTAATAACTATACTGTTTCTGTAGGAAGTTGGGAGGTAAAGGGACACTGTACCAAAGTGAAGATAAAATAAATCTGAAGAAAGAAAACAAATGCTGGGTGATTTCACTTACACATGGGATATAAAGAAACATATTAACACAAAATAAAACAACAAAGGAACTGACCAAACTAAACCAAAATAAACTCTAGAAATATGACTGCAGAACTGACGCTACGGTGGAAGGAGGAGGTGGAGAGTGGGAACAAAGGAGGAAGGGGCAGAAGGGTCTAACATAAAGGATTTTGGGGCCCTACTTGGTGGAGGTGGGTGGTGGCATGCATCTAAGGAGGTGAGAAACTGTACAACATAGAATGTTGTAAAACAATGTCACCTCAGTAAGGAAAAATGAGAGAGAAAACAAATATCAAGAGATACACTCAATGTTACGGTGAAGGTCAGATCTGGACTTTTAGTTGTGAGCTGAATGTACTATGTACACATTATTGATTTTCAGTAATGAACACCTGAAACCTATATAATGCAATGTCACTTCAATTAAAGTAAGACAAACTGCTTTCTTGAGTTTCCCCAATTCCGTTACTCTAAATATCAGCTCCTCTGACCAGTAGAGGTATTTTTACAACTAAACAAAAGTGTTCTGAGAATTGTTAGAATGGCAGACTCTAGAAAGTGATGGGAGCAACATGTTCCTGTGTGGAGAATTTGGACCTCCAGCCTGTCCTGGGGAATTTGACCTCTCCTTTCCCAGTCAGTGTAAGCCAGAGTGGGGCAAGCCTTGAGCCCATTCTAGTCTGACTAGCGAGCGAGAAGCTGAGACCAGACCAGGGAACTCCATGCCTTGAGTGGTGACGTGATCCGTGGGCTTTCTCAGAACACCAGGTTTCCGTGATGGTGAATTCTTGTGTATGAATGAAAGAAATGCTCACAATCCTAAATTACAAATAAAAGCTGCCTTGTGGTATGATGTGAGATATTCACAGGATATCTTGCTACCAAAAAACAGCATTAAAAAAATATGAGCATTGAATGGGATGCTAAATATACCTTATTCTGGTGAGCTTTATTCATGTTGTCTGACTGTAATTGCTCAATAACTGACTAATGGCTTAATCACCTATCTGAACTCTTAATCATCTACCTAACCAAATAAATAAATGAAGATATGATACAGTTTCTTATGAGAACCATAGGTTTCATCTGTTTAGAATTTGATCATTGTAAGTGATAAGGAATTTACTCCCCAACCCAATATTTCTTAATCACTTTTGTTATACCAGGAATCTCCTTGGCAGTTTGATGAAGCTTATGAACATCTACTCAGAATACAGCGCTATTTTTAAAAACAACTCTATAGAGACACAATTGAAGTATAGTAAGCTACATATATTTGCAATGTGCAATATGCACCATCTTACATATATAAACACTCATGAAACCATCATCACATTTATGATAAAAAATTTTATTGCCCTTAAAAGAGACTTTATGACTCTTAACAATCTATTTCTCCCCACCCATGCCAAGGCAACCACCACTAGATTCTTTTATAGTTTTAGAATTTCTAGTAAATGGAATTATATATTACACACAGTTTGTGTAATTTATAAATGTCAATTAGATCAAGATGTTTGATAATATTTTTTGAATCTTTGTCTTTGCTGTTATTTGTATTCAATGTGTTATCAATTGCTAAGAGTCATAAAAAGTCTGCTATAAATGTAGATTTCTCGATTTCACCCTTTAATTGTGTCAAGTTTTACTTTATGAAACATACTATAATAATCACTTCAAAGTCTTTGTCTGGCTTATTTCACTTAGTAGAATAAACTTTATATGAAAGAAAATGGAGAAAGACAAATTCCTTATGCCCTCACCCATACAAGGAAAGTTAAAAACAAAGCAAATGAACAAACAAAACAAAACAAATTTTTTAGATCATAAGAACAAAATGTGGCTACCAGAGGGGAAAACAAGAAGTAATGAGCAAATTGGGAAAAGGAGATTGATTTTTTGGTGGTATGTAGTAATTGGAATTGTAGTGGCGATTGTTTGTAATGTCGTATACACAGATGCTGAATTATAATGCTATATACCCAAAAGCTATATAGTATTTTAAACCAATGTTACCTCAATAGAAAATCAAAATAAAAGACAATGAAGATATTATCTGATATTTTCAACATCTTGGTTATCCTGTCCCATGAAAAGTGGTTATATTTTCATATATATATGTTGGGCAACTTTAGGGTGTATCCTGTATCTCAAGTGTGTTATGGTTTTCAACTTGTGTCCTCAAGAGAATGCAGAGGTTTCTGTTTTAGCAGAAATCAACTTGATTATGGTCAAACTGTAAGTTCTGCCTCGCCTTCTGGTGTCTCTGTTCAAATTTGGTTCAGTTTTCACATTCTTTGCTATGGTTCCAGTTTGTCGTATCCATGCCTTGAGTGGATGATGTCTTAAGACTTTTAAGGATCAGGCACAGAGGTGAGGGATCCCTTTTTCTGGATCTCTCCATTGTTGGGATTTGCTCACAGACTGTTTGCCCACAGACACCTCTTCTCTCAGCTCCTCTAGCTAGAGAGGGTCAGCGCTCAGAGGTCAGCCACCTGCAAGCACTGAGGTGGGACTAGCCAATGACTGGGGCCTTCCCAGGCAAGTCACATTAAAGAAAAAAATGTGACTCTTACCCCCACATGGCTTACTTCTCTAAAATTTGTATCCCATCAATAATTCATATGTGTAGGCTTTATTTGTTTTGTTTTGGTTTTTCAATCCAGTCTTAGTTGCAGTCAGTGAGGAAGATGGGCAGTGGAGAGCTGTCAAGCAGAAACTTTAACCCCCAGATTGTTTCCCCCACCACCCCCAGGCTAAGTCTGTAAATACCATTACCCAGTTTTGGTTAAGAGATTTTACCAGGATAAATTTTAAGTATAATTAGAACCCCACTGTATATCATTTATAGGTTTGTTATATATAATCAGGCATCGATGAGCAATATACTAGCATGTTTATAATTCTTAAATGTCATTGTGATTTCTTTTGCTAGTTTTTAATTTAATTTTTTTAAAGATTTATTTATTTATACATACAAGCTGGGGTACAGGCCAGAGGCGTGGGGCGGCGAGAGGGTTCACCAGAGACAGAGTGGGGAGCAGAACAGGTAGATCAGAAATACACTGCTGAGGGGAGCAGCGGGCGAGGCAGGAGAGGTCTGCCGCACCATGTTGGATTCTCCCCGGCCGGGCTTCGAACTTGCATTGATGCTGCCGACAGCTCCACAGAGCAGCGCTCAACCGCTGCGCCACCAGGGAGGCCCCTCTTTTGCTAGTTTTTAAAATGAAGTCCAAACATAAAGTAATCATTCCAACTTTGAATAAGATTTCAGAATAAAGTCTTAAATCCTTAAATACATAAGACTATAAAGAAAAAATCAGTTCAACAACATCCTCATCTGACTGGTAAAGACACCATGGAAAATAGTATGAAGTTGTCTCTAAAAATATAAACAGGAGCTACAAGAGGCTCCAGAAAGGTCACTTGTTGGTATTTATACAGAGAAACACTGACTATAAAAATATATGCATCACCACATTCATGGCAACAGTATTTACAGTTTCAAGTCATGGAAACCCCCTAAGTATCCATTGGTGGATGTATAAAGAAAACAATGTGGAGATACATAACATGGAGTATTATTCAGTTATAAAGAAGAAGGAATTCTTGCCATTTGCAAAAACATGGAAGAAACTTGAGAGTATTTTGCTAAGTGAACTAAGTCAGACAGAGAAAGACAAATGCTTTGTGATTTCACTTATCTGAGGAATCTATAAAAAAGACAAAAGAAAATAAAACAAAAAGAAGCTCATGATATAGAGGATAAATTTGTGGTTTTGAGAGGCACGGAAATAGGGTGGGCAAAGTGGGTAAAGGGGTGAAAAGACTCAAATTTCCAGTTATAAAATAAATAAGTCATGGAGATGTAATGTGATTATAATTAATAATATTGTTTCTTCTTTTTTTATTGTTATTTATGTCTTTTACATTTTGTATTCCCCTTGGGCAGCCCATGTTCCATGTTTGAAAGTTGCTAAAAGAGAAAATCTTAAGATCTCTTCACAGGAAATACTTTGAATGTTAATTAAACTTATTGTGGTGATCACTTCCATATATATATATGTAAATAGAGTACCATTGTGGATATATTTTTTATTTATTTTTATTTTATTTATGCATACAAGAACTGGGATGAAGGCCAGAGGTGGGGGGTGGGGGGGTTTGAAAGGATTTACCAAAGACAGAGTGGGGAGCAGAACAGGCAGATCTACTGAGATACACTGCTGAGGAAAGCAGCGTTTGAGTCAGGAGAGGTTTGCTGTGCCATGTGTGTTGGCTCCCTGGTGAGGGATTGAATTCATGCCTTAGTGGCTGGCAACAGCTTGAGAGTACTGAGACTTTAACCCCTGTGCCATCAGGGAGGCCCCAATAGTATAACATTATGTTGTATAACATGCAAAGTATAGCTCAATAAAAAATAAATGCCTAAGACTACAAAGCACATTGATTCTGTTACATTTTCATCTAATTTGCGTAGCGTCTTCCTCCCCTATTAAGCCATAACACTTCAGAATGGTAGTGTTGGAAGACTCTTTCCAGGTTACAAGTTTTGTTTACATTACTACATGAATGAAGAACTGGAGACAACAAAAGTATAGTCTCATCTTCAAAAGCCTAGAGCTGATTAATTGCAGAACTCACTCTTTAACCCAGATATCTTGCCTGATTCTATTAGTCTAGTCCATTTCCTCCTTGAATTATAGGTTTGCTTTTTAAAGTAAAACATTGAATATTTAGGATTTGTCATGGAAAGATGTTTCTGCTTGTTTACAAAGCCCAAATTCCTAATAACTGCAAATGTCTTTGAGTTAGTTTCCTCCCCCACCCCCCGTAAATAAAACATAGAAATTACTTCCTTTAGTAAATAAATAATGTTCTGATCTATGTGGAATTATTAACTCCATTTCCAGATGAGGAAGCCATGAAGAGGTTAGAGATATAATGTGTTTTGTCCAAGGTTGCAAAGCAAGCGTTGGTGAGCCCAAGCCTTAACTGGCCCTTCTGACTTGAAAGCTAATCACACTAACTTTGTGAAATTGTATCTTATGATCTGGGATATTTCTTCTTTTTGTAAATTATTTACATAAACATATGATAAAATGTCACTGTTAGTTGTGTGTGTGTGTGTGTGTGAGAGAGAGAGAGAGAGAGAGAGAGAGAGAGAGAGAGAGATAGAGAGAGAGAGAGATTTAATTTACAAGAATAACATTTTATGTAATATAATTCATCCTGGAAAATCTGGAGTGTTATATATACATAGGCACCCAATAAATATTTATTGAAGGAATGACGGATGCCATCATCTTCATCTTCATCAACATTTATTATGTGCCATGCCCTGTTCTGAACTCCTCCTATGCATTTAATTCTCAGAACAAGCCTTCTGTTTTCTATAACAGATGTGAAAATTGAGGCACAAAGACATTTAGTAACTTTTCCAAGTTCATAAAGTTAGTAAGTTGGGGTGGGGGTTGGGGCCAAAACTCAGGCAGCTCTGAAAATGGAGCTTGTAACCAATATGAAAAAGGGAGCATATGCCAGTCGATTTTTAGTGAGGAAATATTTCTAAATATTGATTTCATTTAGTAACACATCATTAGGCACCATTTGACATTTGTTATCACTTCATTATTTCAGTTTTGCAATTTCAGCACCCTCACCCCCTGCCATCCCAGCTACTGTTTCTGAAATGGAAGCAGCATTTAAGGATTCAATCCTGCTTTGGTCCCCCTCACTTAATCAGGATTATTTTACCCTTCAAAAAAAATGGTTACTGAAAGCAGAAGTGTATATAAAAATAGATTAAATAAACATATTAAAAGTATTTTTAAAGACACCTGGGGAAAAAAATTCAAAGACAAAATAAATACAGTCTAATTTTGTGTCTTTGCCGGTTTCCTTTGAATGCCTCCCTGACACCAGCCTGAGGTCCAACTCAATCAAAACTTTCCTCTCAATAGCTGGTTTTTCTACATTTTAAAAATAACTCACCTATATCTTTTGAATTGGTCTTTCCAAAGATCTCATCCTAAGAAAGTTTATTTCCTTCTTTAAACAGATTAAAGATAGGACTCTTTAAGGCGAGAACTATCTTATTTCTCTTTTTATTCACAGTATGTCTTACCCTCAAACTGTTCAGTAAAACTTGGCACAATAAGTGAATGAAGCAAGCCCCCAGCAAGGTTATCTCAAGCTCTGATAAATGTTAAACTAAAACAAAATCGGTAGAAAGCTACATACAATATCCTCCCACCATTCCCTTATTTTTCTGCAATTATTTTTTACTAAATATAACTCTAATTTTTTTTCTCTCTAGTCCTCACCTCCTTCCCTCTATCCTTAATATCTTTTTAATTTGACTGGATAACAAAATCCTAGCACTAAGCCCTTGCTTTCTTCTCTATAATTCCCTACTTCTTTGTAACTTTCCACTATGAAATATTTCTTTGAAATAATTTCTCAAAGAATCACTTTTTTATCAAAATAAATATTCCAAATAAAACTTAAACATGACTATTGAACAGATGTTTAGTTCAATATCATGATATCTAGACAAATTTTGGGAAAGCAATACCTTGATGAGAAAATTTAAGTATAAAATATCTTTTGGTAAACTATAATTCCAAATAAGAATTTTTGGCATGTGAAAACACAGATTTGTTTAGCATGATGTCTGGGGATGCAAAAAAATACTAATAGGTGGAATAGTGTGAATTAATGTCTTGCTTAAAATAAATGATTATTTCATAGTATCAAGTGAAAAGAAAGACTTAAGTTCTAAAATTTCCTATGTTCACTATACCAGAAAAATTAAAATATTTTATAGCTACTATTTGCTCACTTATGAGACATGTCCAAGATTTGGACTCTATGCTATTGTCTCAGGAACTTGTTCTGTCACAGATGTGTGAGCAAGAGATGGTTAGTATTTTAAATGAGCCCCTCAAGTTTCTCTGAAACAACTTTGACTCAGCTCTACATTTCCTTATTAAACTCATGTCAGGTTTGTGGGTGCTCAGACATGAAAGGAGCAAATTCCCAACAAGGTCATGACCTTCCGTGATTGGTTTTGTTTAACAATAAAAAAGGTAAGTCCCAGCTGTGTACATGTTGGCTAGTGAACCTCAAAAGTAGGGTCGTTGGCTAGAGAGAAAGTCTTCATTTTGTATAAATTAACAACCGGCAGAGATTAAGGAGATGGTAAAATCTGGAATGAGAAATAGGCTTCCAGGTGTGGGAAAGATGGAAACCAGTGCCTGGCTAGTTTCTTAAATAGAAAAAGGAGAAAGCAATAAGCAATAGAAGATTCTTAATGATCTGAATGTGGCAGATGCCTGAGGCTAGACCTTTTTTCAGGCCAATAATGAGCTTTTGGGTTTGTGGAATCATTTATTTGGCTCTGCAACCTGGAGCCCAAGGGTGCTGTTCATTAGGAAGTACAATCTTCACCTCAGGGTTGTGTTTGTTGGTCTTTCTCTCCAGCATGCACTGCTCACAGTGTCTGAGAGAATATCACTCTCTATATAAAGAAAATGGTTTAAAATATTTGTTGATTGGGCTTGGGGTGAGCAAAGGAAAGGGATGCTAAACCTGACATGAGTTTAATAAGGAAATGTAGAGCTGAGTCAAAGTTGTTTCAGAGAAACTTGAGGGGCTCATTTAAAATACTAACCATCTCTTGCTCACACATCTGTGACAGAACAAGTTCCTGAGACAATAGCATAGAGTCCAAATCTTGGACATGTCTCATAAGTGAGCAAATAGTAGCTATAAAATATTTTAATTTTTCTGGTATAGTGAACATAGGAAATTTTAGAACTTAAGTCTTTCTTTTCACTTGATACTATGAAATAATCAGTAGAGATGGCTAAGCCTCTTTGATAATAGTTGAAGGGAAAATAAATCTGGGCAGCCATAAATCAATCCCAAATCACTGCAAGACTAACCTAATTTTACCATTAAAATGGCAAATTGTCCTGACCCGATGTTATAGTCCAGTAATTTGGGCTGACTTAATGATATGATTAGATAAACCAAGTGGTAACCGACTTTTTAATGCAAGAGTTTTTAGTCCCTTTGTATATAGTCATGGCACCTCACCACCACCATGTAGTACCCCAGGGTTTTTCCCCCACTGTAGGAACACATAAGAACAAGGAAATAAAAGGAGGAACCTAAGATATGAAACTCCCAAGACCTGGTGGATATCCCAGTTATGTAGGGGGTGGGGTGGTCTACTTGTCCCATGGGATGTTAGAATGTAGAGAGATCTTTTGTTTTTTCATAGGGCCTTTGGTTTAATAGTTTTGTGTGAGTGATAATGTCCTTTCTTTGCCGAATCTTTGTCAGTAGTGGTATAGAAATGTTGACATTTCGTTGTTTCTCCTCTTACTAAAATTATCCAGAAAGTAATTTGAAGAGATGAAAATATATGTAGCCTAGACACTAGAATAACATAATTAAAAAAATTAAAAAATAACAAGATCAAATATCCAAAATAGGCATACATCCCATCCAAATGGCGATTTTCATAGCCTGGATCGAAGTATCTAGAAGGGTTTCAATAGCTGACTAGAGACAGGAAGAAATCCAGAACTACATGGAGTTCAGTCATACAAGGATTCAAATTGCACTCTCATTCTCATAAGAGATAAAAGCAGTTGACAGTTGCTATCAGCAAACCAACTTTGTCTTGGAGGTTCCTTTTAATTGGGGTTAACTGTTAGGTTGCCTTAATTACTGGGCTCTTCCCTCGTATGTCTGGCATATATTCCACTGGCCTTGACAGTGGCAATGTCCATTGAAATGCTGTAAAATTACCCATGACTGAAAGACCAAGCAATTCCTTAAGGGAACCCCTTAAAGACTGGGTCGGTTTGGTTATTATGAAGGCCTATGTTCATGATTTCTCAGCAATATGCTGTAGTAATTTAAGTAGGAAACTTCCTTTTCACAATATATTCACCAGACAAGGAGACATATAGATTCTTTCACAACCCAACCCAAATGAAGAACTGTTTTTAGGTGCCTTTTTTCTGTCCTCCTAAATACATATTCTTCCTTCCTTCTCTATGAAATTAAAAACAAAAAAACCAAAATCCTCTCATCACCAGATCTGCCAGCAATGAGAATTTCAAACCCTTCAAATATTTCTAATCCTAACAGTATTTGGAATTGCTAAGCAATCAGGAATGCCAATGTGAAAATTCATCAGACCCACCAGCTGTATTAACATATTTTCTCAGGAGCATCTTAGACTTCTGGTTTTGATGTTAATACATTTTCAGTTTCTCACTTCAAGTGGAAAGGCCCTGATTTCTTTTTGCCCTAGGTCCAAATGAATCTTTCCAATGAACACTATAGCTATTATAACCCTAGGAAAGTGTGAAATTTTGTGAAAGTACCATAGTCAATTATTTTTTTGTCAATGTAACTATCCTCCATCTGTTTTACTTGGCTTAAAAGAACTAACCAAGTATCGCCAAGCTCAGCAATTGGAACAGACCATCTACAGAATAAGATAATACAGATTAAATAAATGAGAAAAGGATATGCATTTCCTCCAAAGCGAATGTTTGTCATTTGCTCTGAAGCGTCCAATGTCTTACAATTAAATAAAATGATGAGCTATGAATCAGCAAAATTTGCTTTATTTAACTTTGTTGCTATGTCCAGTAACCTCTTTCTTAGATTGTGCTATTTCTTCCTGATATTGGTAATTTATAACTTTCATTTGGGACTTTCAAGATGAAAGGCTTTATTTAGATAATCTAAAGGTGTTACAGACTGGAGATTCAAATTGATTTCTTTTCACCAAAGCCTTTTCTTGGAACACTAATTTCTTGACTACTTTATGTAGCCTCTGGAGAAGTGCCATTTATTGATTTCATACCATGTCTTCCAAAATGGACAGTTTAGTTGTGAGTTAATAGGGAATCTCAGTAAGAAATAGACCACTGAGCCAACCGTGACTCTTCATCAATATGCATTATTTTAATACTTACCAACACAGGCGATGGGAGGACAGAATAACATTTATACAGTGTTTAAAAAGCTTGGTGAAGAGGGAAGAGATACGAGAAGAGTTTTACAATTCTGGATCTTCCTTAATGGCACAAGGGGTTAAGTCTCAGCACTATGAAGCTATGGGCAGCCACTGCAGCATGAGTTCGATCCCTGGTCAGGGAGCTTCCCACATAGAGCAGCAGACCTCTCCTGCCCCTCAGCAGTGTATTTCAGTAGATCCACCTATTCTGCTCCCCACTCTATCTCTGGTGAATCCTCAAATCCTCTCACCACTCCCCCCACCTCTGACCTATACCCCAGCTTTTGTATGTGTGAATAAATAAATCTTATAAAAATTAAAAAACAAAATTCTCATATACACAGTAACCAAGGTTAAACATTGTAAAAATATTGCTATTTTTGTTTATGATATATATTTTTTTACCAGAAAATGTAACATTAAGGAAAAAATTACACCATTAAGCCACTTTGCCAAAACTTCTCATGACATACTAAGGGCATTAGCAGGAACGAGCATTGAACAATTGTACTTTCTATAACTGTTGAGATAATAGTATATGTTTATACTTTCTAGTACATTAGTGTGTGAATTGCATTGACATGTTGCTATGTAATACTATTTTTGTATTTTGAACAATTCCTACTTAAATGTAATGTACGCTCCACTACAAACTGTTGAGTTTGGTTTCCTAGAAGTTTATTTAGATTTTTGTATCCTGTGTTCACAAAGAGATTCATTAACATTTTCATTCTTGTATTGTCTGTACCACATTTGGGTATCAAAGATATTCTAGATTCATACTTTGGAAAGCATGGATCTCCCTCTTTTTCTCTTCTCAGATACTTAGGATTAGGTAGGTAGTCTGTGTTCTGTGGAAGCCCACTGAGATTTACCCAAAAAAACACAGTATGAAACTGATGCTTTTTTGTGGTTCATAAAGAAAAGCTATGAACTCTATGAGTGGTAATAATTTACTATAAAATAAGTTGTAGTGATATTGTTTTCATCAGTTAATATGCCTTCTAGAGTAAATTATAGTTAACTATGCTATTCTATAACATTGTGTATTTAAGTTTGCAAATTTATTGATATTATTTATTTTTCTTTACTACATCTATAAATTGTGACCATGTTTATTATTTTGTTACAAAATTGCTTAACATTTGACAGGTGAGATTTACTTCAGATAAATTCACTTGCCTATATGTACATATATATATGTATACATGCACACACATATATACACACACACATACATATATATGTATGTATATATGTAATTCTATATATATACATATATATATATATATATGTATGTATGTAATTCTTTAGGTGTATTTTTGCTTTCTGGAATGAGATGCTTATGCAAAGATCCCTAGATCCTACTAGTAGAAAATGGTATTTAAAACTAGAATCAGGATGCCTAGAAGGCTAATTACTAATGAAATGTGATTATGCAGATATGTCCTAGACCAAAGGTCAGATCTGGCCCTAATAAAAATCAAAGATAGGTAAGGTGTCTCTAAGATCATCAGTTTGTGAATATTGTTAAAATATATTCTATGTAACTTAAATAAGCAATTATTTTGTAATTTCTTGCAATTAATCTCATTCCATCTGTTTTAATTTGTGAGCTTTACCATGTTTGAAATGTAGCAAAATGTAACTAAAGTATATTATAATTTCATTATATATCCTCAAGATAATCAAGTATTTACCAAGGATACATAAATATTAAATTATACGATGCATTTATATGTCAGAGTTTCCAAGTCTTATTGTATTTCACGCTCTTTTGAGTAACTGATGAGATTTTGATTACTTTCCCAGAAAAAAAAATCTGCATAAAATTTGGAAGTACAAACTTTAACGCCTAAATCAGAATTCAGGTGATAATCTCTGATTCCAGACCATCCAATTTTTTTACAGCATACAGATCAAAAGGATTCTGAACCAGCTCAAAAATAGACTGTCAAGCTTCTTTTTAGGGTTATGGTGTCTTGTTCTTTCCGTGTTTTCTGAAATCAGGTATGTGAGGTTGGTGATATCAATTTAAATTTTTGGGCCCACAGACAAGCAAAACAAATAGAAATTGCAGGTATATTCTTTATGCAACACATAAAACTGATAATTTATATTGGCGATGTGGCCTTTTCTTCCCTGGTTTCCTCCCCTTCATGTCCCTCTCACATATATTCTTTCTATCCACGTGGGTCAGAGGACATGTCTGCCAAAGGGTAGAGCCAACATTCTGTGAGAGTCTGTATTTTTTTTTAAATCCCCTTGCACTATAAGATCCGTATAATTGGGGCCCACTGGACTATGGTGGTGGAGGAGTATGGGTGCTTTGGTTGTGATTGTGGTGTGGTAACACACTCTTGAAAAGGCAAGGTCCTGTCTTTCTGGATCATGTGTGGTATTGTAAACCAATGATATTATTCAAAGGGGAAAAAAATTGAACTAGATCTCAGGGATATAAAGTTCACTGAGCACTAGAATTTAAACCTGTTTCTGGTTATGATCGAGTGATCCCATGTTAAACATATCCTTTTCTTCACATTGTATCCTTCACAAAAGCCCTGTCTGTTATATGCTTAGTTTTCAAAGTTAATGGGGTGAGTTGTGTATTAGATTTTTTGTTCAAGAAAGAGTATTTGGGAAGAGTTTCTTGAAAGCTTTTAAGATAATTAAGATAGCTCATGGATGTTGAGAAACACTATTTTTCATATGTATATATTCTTATTGAGCCAATTCCACTGGCCCTTGCTTGCTGAGAATTAATATCATTTTGTATTCTACTAATGCTTTCAGGATATATGGCATCTTACAAAATCAGAATAGTTCATCTCTATGTAGTACATAATTTATCTTATCCACTAAAGGGTATCTGTTAGGTTAAAAGAAATGTTCAGTATAATCTAGACAAATAATTTGGCTTTTCAAAAATGTCATTTATTAAAAACTGTATCAGAGATGGAAAAACAAAATTTGAAGTTTTCAAACAAAACTTTCTTTTACTTTGCAAATAATGAGAATTAACATTATTATTCATGAGACTTATTCTTGAAGGATATTCTCATTAAAGAATATTCTAGACATCATGAGTTTCAATTTAGGAGGGAAAAAAGCTCTACTTTTCATATAAATATCTTGATACTCATTAGGAATAATCATTGAAATGATTTTCTAAATTGAAGGATTGTGTTACAGTTAATGAAGCTTGTATTCAACAGTGCATCATTAAGAAAAGGCAAATTTTCTCACATAAAATTTCCTAGGTTGTTAAAGACATAGCCTTGATGGTTCTGCTGTGGATGTGTGCAGAGAAGGGGAGCTTGGCTCATCTCTGATCACTGTGCAAGACAGAGCAGCTGCATAAATTACCTTAGTGCAGATGCTAGAAGGCTGTGGAAGATTTCTTTGGGGGGGGATCTCAATAAATCAAGTTTGAGCTCAGTCTTTGAATTAGGGAAAATAACCAGCCTGTTGGCCTTTCTTTTATACACATAACACACCTTAATTCTACCATAAAACTGTAGCTTGTATGTTTTCTAAGAAGTATGTATATGTGTGAGTGGGTGCATGAGTGTATGTGTTTGTGTGAGATTGTGAGTGTGTGTGAATGTATGAGTGTGTCAGACTGTGAGTGTGTTTAAGACTGAGTGGGTGTGTGTGAGAATGTAAGTGCGAGGGGAGGGGCGAGAGCTCTTAGGGTTGGCATTTTGCACTCACGACTGATGTTTGCTACAGCAAATCTCACAGACTCTGTGTGGTTGAGTCCTATGGACAAAAACAGGTCTGATGCTTGCTACCTATGTCATCTTGGACACATTTCCCAATTTCTCTGTGCCTCCATTTCCTCCTATATACTAAAGGTAGGTAACTATGACTCTAATTCTCCAAGCCCAAACTTTCCATATCAAAACCAGGAAAGTCCCAGGCAAAACAGGACGAACTAGGGGAAGTAAAAGTCCCTAGCAAGTGGGGTGGTAAAACCAGCTCTCACTAGCTATGAAAGCCAAGTGACACAGTCTGGAATTTGTGGGCCAGCTGTTGGGACACTGTTGGGAAATTATCCATGTTAAGTGTGTTGCTACCACAGTAATCAGGAAATGTTGTGAGTCAGGTTATTTCTTTGTAGCCAGAGCACCAGTTAGCTGGGAGACCATTGCCTACCAAACAAGACGGCTGATGTAATTACTAATTGAAATGATCCATGGAAAATGCTTAAGGGAGTGCATGATGTGAAGTACCTATTCGGCATTACTGATGAGTCATCAATTATTATCACCATTCTTACTGCTACAGGGCCCATCAATAAACATGTTTCACTAAACTGAATTCTGCCTGAATCACTTCCTAGAAGTCATGTCAATGGACTCTTTTTCCAAATCTATCCAGAAAATAGACTAAGTATATCTCCTGAGTCTCAGAAACAGTGGTTTTCTCCCTCTTCCCTTCTTATAAATTCCTCTTTGTGAACCTAGAAAGATCTGCCTTCCCTGTTCACTGTGGTCATCCTGAGACGGGCATGTCTGGCTGGGCAGTGGCTCTGGCTCCAGCAGTGCATGAAAAGTATGCATTGGTGCTGAGCCTGGAGCCGGCAGAATGGGTTATGCTAATTAGGTCTATTGAGAGGACACAAAGAAGGCAGCCCCAGCACTGTGAGTGAGACCCTTACCACTGTCCACATCTACCGCATATTTCTCTGTTCCCAAAACTGCTAAAAATCCCAAATCTTAGTCTTTGAGTTATAGAGTCTAATACATGTCTTTAAATGCAAATCCATTACATGGGAGAGGTAGCACATTAGGCCATTACACATTAAATTATTTTTTTCAGATTAGCTCTAGCAAGTATCCTTAGTTGAAGGAAATTGGCCAGCCCAGGAAGGTGTTGAGTGGAAAATTCTGAAGTTTGGGAAATTACAGGAGATGGCAGGCCTGGGGACAAAACGATGGGGGTCTGGGCGCCAGCATTGGGGGGTACCGGTTCCTTAGATGGGTAAATGTCTAATAAAGGAGAGAGGAGAAAGCCAGTGAGAGAATGAAGAAGGGAAACCAAGGTAAATGTCTTTCTCTGATTCCTGATTCGTGAGGTTTAAGAGAGGTTATCCCAGCAACCCTTTGAATTTTCAGATTTATGGAAAGAAGCCAGACCCAAGAGAGGTAAAACAGCATTAAACTCCTGACAGTTATGCTGGGGCTGGTCTAAATCTTTAAGCATAAAGAATGTATGTCTGAGAGTAAAAATGGCTAAGTAATTCTATCTTCAGTTTAGGAAGCCCAAGTACAACAATAAAACACTCTGTCTGGACTGATAAAAGATCAAAAACATGCTAATTCCAAAGTATTAGATCATCATTTGAGGGCTTGTCTTCTCTCTGGCTCTGTCCAGTGGAGGCCAGCAGGCTTTCGGCCTCTTAGGACGGAGATGTTAATTCAAGCTGAAGAACCCTCCTGCTCTCCCAGCAAGACATTGCAAGGAAAGGTGAGTGAGCTGCTCAGCTCCTCCTCAGTGCTGGGGATTTCCAGCTGGTCTCTCTGATCATTCTTATACAATAATGTAACATCATAAAAGGGGAGCTACTGTAGCAGTTCATGGTAAGGAAAGGCTGCCTGTGGCTTGCTGGCATTCCCTGGTGTGAATACTCGCTCATGATTCTATGCAGTGCAGAGAGAAAGGGAAGGGCTGACGAAGGAGAATGGTGGGATTTCTCTACAGGCCTGGGTATTCAAAAGTGCAGGAGTGGAAGAGGGAGTAACTGGAAACAGCACCCCTAAAACTCAGACATGCAGGAGACACCCCAACCCCCATTTGGTTTTTGAAAGCATCCATCTCTGTATTGAACCAGATATTCTTTCCTGTATCTGTTTTCTCTGTGTGTGTGTCTCTTCAGTGGCCCCTTGGCTTTTAAAACTATTGACTGAAAGCTTTTTTCTTTCTCAAGTCAATTCACTTTAGAAAGTATCTCCTTGTGTGTACCCCGGGACATCCAGCATCCACACAGGGGAGGCAACAGAGAGAAACCTAAACCGCGGTCTGTGGAGTTCAGGAACTTACAGTAGAGCTAAGTATTCACTGTACTTCTTTTTTAAAAAGTGAATAGTTAAATAATGTTAGGAAGTCGTGGGTGACTTCAGGAAAGAAAGAGCACTTTGGGGGTAAAGAATTGAAGCAGGTGTTCTGATCCTTTGTGAGAATGATGTAGCTAATCATGAAACATAAAATGAAAGTGCAACCAAATTTTAGGCAAAGGAAGCCAGATTGTCAAAAACACAGTTTGGAGTAGCAGCGCGTTTAAGATTTACCAATTTTTTGTTAATTACACAAATAAACTAATATTCATTGATCCTATCATTGCCCAGCGCTGTTCCAGGAAACTTGGAATTCAACATTGAAAAAAAGTCTTTGTCCTCTTGGAGCTGATCTTCTGGCGGAGTCCATGAGCAAGGGAATGGCTAGGCAAAATGTGTTAGTAATCAGAGAGCGTGAAGTTAGGAAAATATATTAGAAGAGAAAGTGCCTGGGAGTGAGATTTTTAGAGTCACTCTGGATGAAGTTCTCTCTGAAAAAGTGATAATTTTATTGTGAACCGAAGAATGAAAAAGAAGAAAGCATGATAGCAAGGAAGAGCTTCTCAGAGGAGAACCCAGTGTAGACCTAATAATAGGAAATATCTTGGCAGATTAAAGTAAATTAAGATTGTGCATGAGAATTACCTGGGGAGCTTTTCTGGAAAAAAAAAATCTATAATTGGACCCCACTTCCAGAGAACTTGATTTAATTGGTTTGGGGTGATGCCCAGACATGGATTTTTTCCTCTAAACCTCCTTAGGTGATTTAAATGTCAGCCAAGGCTGGGAACAGGTGGATTAGAGAGCAGAGGTTCTCAAACTTTAGTGTGTATCCAAATAACCTGGGCGGCTTGTTAAATCTAGATGACTGAGCCCTACCCACAGTTTCTCATTCAGTTTGTCTGGAGTAGGGCTCAAGGATTTGTGTTTCCAACGGGCTTCCAGTTGATGCTGCCACTGCTGTTCTGGGAACCGGATTTGAAACCCACTGGGTTCAAGAACAGAAGAGTAGCTGGTATTGCAGGAAGATAGGAAAAGGAAGTTGAAGCCTCTGTCCTGCACAAGAGGAAAGCTGTATCACATCTGCCCTCCACATTTACTAGGAGGATAATTCTGCATGACCAAGAAGAGATGCAACCAGGAATCCAGACACAAATTCAGGGCAGATGAGAAACCTGGAGGACTGATGAACATGAACGGCGACGACATGACAACGCAGATGAAGATCTGGAAGACTTCAGAGAGAGCAGGATAAGCCCTGAGTAAAGAGGGGCAGATACTCCGAGAAGAGGGACAAACACAAAAATATCCAGGGAAAGAGAGGGAGGAGCTGGGAAGTTTATCCAGAAGTTTGAGAAAGCTCCAGTACAGTCATCAGCCTACAGATGATGTTTTAGCAACAGGATTGGATGTGATCTTGGAGAGAGACTTTAGGTAGACAGAGCTGTGAAGCTACAGGCAAAGACTTTTGTTGGAAATAAGAGGAAATTTGAGTAAGTAAAGGTAAGTCAGATGAAAACCCTTGAAACCACTATATGTCCATTTATACCTTTAGGGAGAAGGAGCCAAAGAAAATCAGTGAGGAGAGATGGGTGTGGACCTGGAACGAGCACGTGATGGCAGTCACCCGGAATTCCAAGTCATCTTTCTTTTTTTTTTTTTTTAAAGATTTATTTATTTATGCGTACAAGCTGGGGTATAGGCCAGAGGCGTGGGAGGGCGAGAGGGTTCGCCAGAGACAGAGAGGGGAGCAGAACAGGGAGATAGATGGAAATACACTGCTGAGGGGAGCAGCGGGCGAGGCAGGAGAGGTCTGCCGCGCCATGTGGGAATCTCCCCGGCCGGGCATCAACCTCACTCCACAGTGCAGCGCTTAATCGCTGCGCCACCAGGGAGGCTCCCAAGGCATCTTTCTACCCTGCTGTAGATGTCAAGTATTAGCCCCTAGAGACAAACCTTGATTTGTTTTTAAACATCAGACATGTCAGCTGAGTGCACACCAAATCTATTGTGTCTGTGGGTTACTTTGTACCCTCTGGCCTATGTAGAATCTATGGTCCCATGGGTTTCTACACCTTCAACATGTAAGTAATAGAATAAATTGCCAGATGTCACCTGGAAGTGTTTGTGTGTCAAAAAAAAATGGAGGAGGATGGTTAGATTTCACATATCTGAGCTGACTTATATAAGCAGAATGTGAGTTAAAGTTACCTGGCTGCCTCAATCAAGGAACTGTTCTGAGCACAGGCAGGTAACAGCACAGATCACACATAAGGGGCTCTACTCAGGTTTGGGTCATTTCATATTAAAAATGGTAAGGCTGCCTTAGAGTGTATTCAGAGAAAAATGAGCAAAAAAGTGTGGTTCTTTATTCCATAGCTAAAGTGAAATAATTGAATGACCTGGGGATAATTTGCTTTGATGGAATGATGACTAGTCAATAAATGTCTTCAAATTTTGAAGAATTCCATTAAGAAGAGGAATGTAGTTTATTCCAGATAGTACAAATGGGTAGAAGTTTGGGGATCGAATTTTCCCAGTTTAATAAACATCTCTCTTTAGCCAGAAACATTGAGAGGGAGTCGACAGCTCCAGCAGGTGGTGATCAGCCCATCCTCAGAGTGAACACAGGGTCATGAAGGGTTCAAACTTGCAAAGAATTTTTGGTAAAGGGACTATTTTTAGCCTGGAAGTCTAAATTTTCATTCTTCTATGTGTTCTTGCAAATGAATAAATACTTGGAGAACTTTGGTAAAATAAGCAAGTTACATGCGCAAGGATTCTGTGTTCTTATTTCAAACCATTGCTTCCCTGGAAAACTCAGCAAACTACAGGGAGTGGGTGACTGCAATTTTGGGTCATGTTCAATCTGAACACATGCCCAGTTTTATAACACATTAGTGACATCAAAGAAAAGGAACCAGGAAATATTATCAGATGTAATGCCTGAATAACTGAATTCAAATCTCTTTACTATTTCTGCATGAGAGTTTATTAAGCTCCTACCGAGTATCAATTTCTATACTAAAACTTTCTTCATGTTATCTCATTTTGTCCTTCAAAAAATCCCCATGGAATTGCTGTACTTTGAAATCCTGGTGACCATGTGAGAAAGTGAAGGCCCCAAATGAGAGCCATTAAATGAACTTTGACAAGTCATTTAGTCCCTCTGAATATTTTCTTTTTATCAAATGAAAATGCTTTATTAGCTTGGGAGGGTGTTGGAAGACTCATTACCAAATGAGCATCTCCATGTGAACCTCAAGGTAAATTGCTAAATGCAGATATCACTGTAAAAACACATGGGAATCCATTTAAGTAGAACCTTGATCTATTTCTCTATGGCTACCTGGGTAAAGAGATAGAAGACGGTACCTTGTGATTATGGACTTTTATAAGTTGAGAGTGATTTAAAATCTTTTATAGTTTTATGCCATGCACTAGAAATAATGAAAAGTAGGATTAAAAGAACACACTGCTTTGCAGGCAGCTTTCAACATTTAAAAATTAAGCCTCTGATAGGATAAGCAATTGTCTCTATGTGAAACTTCTCCCTTTAAATGCTAAGAGCATTTAATAGAGTAGTATTCATATTTTAAAGCAATAGCCAACCAAATGATGCTTCATCTTTAAAATACCTGAGAAACCTAATTTTTTTTAAAGAATTATTTTTTATTTATACATACAAGCTGGGGCACAGGCCAGAGGCGTGGGGCGGTGAGAAGGTTCACCAGAGACAGAGTGGGGAGCAGAACAGGCAGATCAGAAATACACTGCTGAGGGGAGCAGCGGGCGAGGCAGGAGAGGTCTGCCGCACCATGTGGGACTCTCCCCGGCTGGGCGTCGAACTTGCGTCGCCACTGCCGACAGCTCGACAGCACAGCGCTTAACCGCTGCGCCACCGGGGAGGCCCGAGAAACCTAATTTTTTACATATAAAAATACAAATCATTTCCTCTAGCAAGAAAATTCATAATAATTAAAATTAAGCAAGTGTTCACCATGTCTTTACTGGGTTTGTGTTTCATGAAATAAAGTCATACTTCTCAGGCACACCCATCCCTTCATAAACTCCTGAAAAAATAAATTCCCATTTTATTATATTTACATATAAACCAAAACAGTTATTCCAAACAGTAATTGAGAGTTCATATATCTAGCGGATAATGGTAATTAAAATGGTGGTTTACATGAATCCTCTTAATATGTTTTGAAATATCTTTGCAATCAAAGGCTTTTATTTACACATTATTAGCATATTTGGGGGTACTCAAGGTGCATGAGGTATTTACCAAACATTTTCCTGAGCTATGCTGCTTATTCTTTTTGCTACACCTATTTCCTGCCATCTGAAATTCTGTTTCCTTTCAAGCCTATCCCAGGGTTAGGATCAGGCAGGCCCCTTCCATCCCCAAGGCTGCCACCAAATACTGGAGTTCGATCCCAGTCTTGTTTTTACAGTAACTCCTGCTGGTGCTACCTACTAAGTCATGCACTATGAGACTGAAGCTCAGTTGTCCTTCCCTGAGGCAGTTAGTGAAAAAATACCTCAAGCAGAGGCCTAACATGCAGTGCCGGGACAAGTCTGGAGCCTTTCTGTGAGAATACCTCAGGCCTGGCCTGCTGACTTCCTCATCAGAATGCCTAAGATTCCATAAAGCATAATCTGAAACTCCCTAAGGGAGAAGCTGCCCACCCCAGCGTCTACAGGGAGCCTCAAAAGAGGGGACTGGACTTGGGCCACGTAGGCCTCACAGAGCTCCGGGACTGTGACACCTCATTTCACTCTGCCGACGTCTCGTGGAATTATAGGCGCCATCTTTCCACATCTATAATGCTTCAAAAGAAGCCAGGCTGGCAGAATGTCCTTACTCTAATTCTCTCAACTTTTGAATAGTGGCAATACATGCATTTAGTTATCAGACAATGGACAGGCCAGGTAAAGCACTCTGCTGACCAAACCTGGCCTGTCAACTGCCGGAAAATGACCTCTGCATCCCTAGGAAGGAAAATCTGCCTTGTTATTTTCATTATTTTTATCTTCAATGTCAATCATAACATTTAGTATAGAGCAGGTATTTATTTGCTGATGAAAGAATAAATGATAAATCAACAGAGTCAATATACTACTGTCAAGGTGTCTCCAGTAATTTCATTATTACTTGAATAAAATACAGTGTGGTATAATAGAAAGTGTGTCATTTTAGAAGGAAGGTGTGGGTCATAGGTCTAAATCTCTGTACAACCATCTATGAGGTCTTAGACAATTCATTTATTTGAGTCTTAGTTTCCTCATCTTTAAACTGATGGAATTAGATTATAACTTTTTTTCAAATGATGTTTCCAGGAAACTTTAGTGTTTGGGGGTCTTTGAGGAGATGTATTCAGGGGGATTCTAAAGGGATGATAGGGGTACCTAATAAGGAAGAAGTCTTCAGCATTTAGGGATTCAGAATAAGATTACAGTGAATGATAGTAGAGTAAGCAGTTATTTGCTGGCTTCTTCCTAAAATTCTAAAATGTCAAGAAATTTATTTTTAAGGTGTATGAACATGCAGATCAAGAGACTAAAGAAAACACAAGAGCAAAAAAAAAAAATAGACACTGGGAATTCAGCAGACTCAAGAACACTTAATTCTAAATCAGTATTCTATTTTTACACTAAGCCTTGCAGGACTATTTGACTCTCTAGACTGTGTTCATGTACAGCTTTTAAAATATATTTGAAAAAAGGCACATTTGAACAGAAAGTTCTAATGCTAAGAAAAATGTTTTAGCCCCCTTGAGTAGATGAAAGCTGTTCTGGTGTATCTGTTCTATGATCAGGGACTGTACAGCAAGCTGGGTGTTGCAGACGTGTGGGTCTGCTACAGTCTTCTAAGTCCTAACAAAAAGTGTGAGATGGGTGCACAGCAGCAAGTTTTTAAAGCTTCCCATCAAGACCACATTTTTGTCTTTCCCCACAAAAGTCAGAAATGAAGTCGAAGGAAGGAAATGTACCACCCCCTCTGGTTAGGAGATCCCGAAATTCCATGCTCATCAAGCCCATTGTCCAATCTTCCATTTCTGAAATGTCTGTGGAAATCAGAGACCCAAGTCATTTGTTATAGTAATTCATTAATTGGCATTTCAGAGCCAAGACAAGTATGGTCAAGGAATTATTTCTGATGAGATCAGCAATAGCAAAACCAAAGCAATCTCATTTTAGAATATATCTAAATAGCTCTCACTCCTCAATGTGTTTCAAATTCCTTCACAGCTTCAAATCTAATGGGCAGAGCTGGGTTTGCTTGAGATAGCATTTCAGTGAAACACTTTTTAATTCATTTTACACAGCACTTATTAGATTTGTAAGAAGAGACACACTGTATAAGCACTCTATGGTCACTTGAGAGGAGAGTAGTTATGTGACTCATTTAACAGGCAATTACCTGTTTAAAAAAGAGACAAATATCCCGTGTCTGACAGAAGCTATGCCTGCCTGACATGAACCAAATGTTTGAGACTATTTAAAAAATCCTACACCGAGGTTGATTTCAAGTTCCTATACAGAATTCACTGATCTAGATTAATTAAGAATAGATGCTTGATAGAACTGTTCTATATCTTGACTTATTAACCATGGTGGTAGTTACTCAAATTCAATACACATGACAAAAATGTATAAAACTAAATACACACAAAAGTGCAGGTAAAACTGGTGAGATCTGAGGAAGGATGATGGATTATAGCAATAGCAGGGTCCTGGTTGTTGTATTATACTATTAGATTATAAAGATACTACCACTGGGGGAAGGTGGATGAACGGTACAAAATATCTCTGATCGTTTCTTACAACTGGATGTGAATCTACACTTATTTCAAAATGAAAAGTTAGTCTATGGCCATACCATCCCTGAATGCACCGGAGCTCAGATTGTTTCTGTCGAAATAAAAGATTTTAAAAAATGGCAGTCGCTTGCTGCATCAATGGACTTGGTAAATATTGCCAGCTTGGCCCGAGGTGTCACTGTCCTCATTCCCACTATATGCACAAGTCAGGATGTGGCTCTGACTGATGGGCAAGTGACTAAAAAAAAAAATAAAAAAAAAAAGCCCCTTCCTAAAGGCTTGTATAGTTCTCAAGACTCTGTTGCCACTGGTAGAATCTGGGTTAAGATGTAATTCTCTTTCCTTGTAATTAGAGATCAAAAGAGTTGAACTGGTACCTTGCATTTATTTTCTAGGAATGCACCATGATATAATATGTGGGTGGTTTTGTTTGACTCTGGGTCAAACTGATGGAGATACTGGGCAGGTGGACCATTTGGCTCTTCTCTTGAGAGCGTCCTTGTGGTAGATTGCATCAGTGATCAATTTAAATTTTTTAAAAATACTTATTTGTGTTTATTAAGAGAACATTTGTTTACAGTACTATATATGTTTTTCACACCCTTCACCAGGTAACTTTGTAGACCTCCCACTGTGAATGAGCTTGGGTTTGGCCTTCTGGCTAGCTTTGGGCAATAGGTTGTTTGGAGACTTAACTAAGGAGAGACTTGAAAAACTTGTTCTCTTATACATGGATTATTAGAAGAACAAGGACATGACCAGACCAGCCCACTGATCCTAGGAAGATGATGAGAGAAGTAGGAGGCAGAACTTCCTAGTTAAAATGCTTTAGCCAACCCCACTCTAAGGCAGAGTCCCTGACTGACCTACAGACCTATGAAGAAGTTTAGTCCAAAACAGCTCCCCCCATGAGACATGAGCTCTAGTCATGATTGTTATTTGAAGACATTGGGTTCTGAGGTGATATTATAAGCAGTCATAATTGGTATCCACTAAAATTGTAATGGTTGATCAGTTGTCTTTCAGATTGGTGACTGATATCTGGAATTCTGAGACAGAGGGGCAGTGTGTAAGGGAGGATATTAATATTCCAGTTTTGTAGGAATTAAATACAAAATGGCAACTTGGTTACCAAAAATGAACAGATGTCAATTATGAACATTTAGTGAATAAGATCTTCTAGCATCATGATTGAAGTCAAATCTGAGAACCTGTTTGAGGTCATGAAGTTAACATGATGCTGAGACCACCTAAAATTTTTCATGTAATTCCTTTAAATGAAAGAGGTGGTATAACTGAGCCAGCGGGAAGGAGTTTAGTGCCTTAACCATAAAATACATGGAGAGGGGAGTCAAGCAGGTAGTTTTAGTCTCTGTTGAGATGAGGAGGCAGAGTATTTTTTTTTTTTTCCTGTGGGACTTTGTGGACTGTGCCATCACTGGCACAACTATCCAATATGTCCATGTAGCACAAACAGCATGTGAACAAATGTGTGTGAACCTGTTTCAATAAAACTTTATTTATAGGCCTCCCTGGTGGCACAGAGGTTAAGTGCTGCGCTGTGGAGTTGTCGGCAGCGGCACCGCGAGTTCGACGCCCGGCCAGGGAGATTCCCACATGGTGCGGCAGACCTCTTCTCCCTTGCCCGCTGCTCCCCTCAGCAGTGTGTTTCCGTCAATCTGCCTATTCTGCACCCCACTCTGTCTCTGGTGAACCCTCTTGCCGCCCCACGCCTCAGGCCTGTACCCCAGCTTGTATGTATAAATAAATCTTTAAAAAAAAAAACTTTATTTACAAAGATAAGCAGTGGCCTGAACTGATCCTCATTGGCCAATCATTGGCTTACCTCTGATCTTGTCATTGTATTACATTATTGTATAAAACAAACTAATTCTTTGTGAAAAATTTAGGATAAATATGACCAATATATGGCACATATGTGTGAAATGTTCCCTTTGAGCCAAAACCAGACATCACTAATCTATCTTGAAGCCCTCTGCATCCATTTGGAGATAACTTCTGCATTCTACACAGCACAAAAGTACAGTCACCATAAATCTAGCACTGCTTGTAAGGGACATAAAGGGTCATATAAATATTATGGTCTTACCTTAAATAAAAGACTTTTCCTTTACTAGTCATAGGAAATTATTGGGACTTTAAGATGTGGTGGGTGGTTGGTGACTGGACATTTGGTGGGGGTGTTGTGTGATTTGTATAGTTGCACATATGAAAAACTATATATCTGAAGCTTATGCAGTGTTATAAACTAATGTTACCGCAATAAAAGTTTGAAAACATTAAAAAGGAAAGCATTTGTGAATTTAAGTGCAAATCTTCTGACTATAAAGCAGAGATCACTGCAGTAGACTAATAATATCAATATTTAACAAAAGAATGTCTAAAAAGTTTCAATTTATATCAGTGTGTTTACTTTCAATGTGCACATATTTGCTTTTGAAATGGGGGTTGAAGACTTGCACTAGGTTGGATATGGTTACGGTAAAACCTCAAGTTTAGAATTTTTTTTTTTTAAGATTTATTTATGCATGCAAGCTGGGGTTCAGGCCAGAGGCAGGGGGCGGTAAGAGACTTCACCAGAGACAGAGTGGGGAGCAGAACAGACAGATCGACGGAAACACACTGCTGAGGGGAGCAGCGGGCAAGGCAGGAGAGGTCTGCTGCGCCATGTGGGAAGCTCCCCGACAGGGTGTCTAATTCGTGATGCCGCTGCCGACAGCTCCACAACACAGCGCTTAGCCGCTGCACTACCAGCGAGGCCCAAGTGTAGAACTTCAAAAGGAGAAGTGATATGGGTCGTGGGTAGTATGGGTATTGCCAGTATAATGAGGTGAGTTCCTTGGTGGAACACTGCCTACATTTAGCTAGACCATGTGCTCATAAACAATGAGGCATGATGATGAGACAAATTGGATAAGAACCTTGGTTGCTTCCTCCCTAAGCTCCACGGAGGTAAATCTTTGCCATAGATCCGTGAAGACTGCAGGTGGAAGGTTTGAGGGAAAACTGCATCTGTTACAGCCTATTTCGAGAAAAAATGTCAAAATCAGAGAGCACTTTCTCCTTCCTGGTCCAACAAGTCTAATATGGATTATTGGTCATGACGTCGCTGGTGTCGCTGGCACATGGAGTCTAAGTCAGGAGCCTCTTGATGACTCCTGCTCAGCGTGTTTAATTTCACCATCAATTCCAAACCACCGAAGCTTCTAGCCAAGGCCTCATTGTGAAGGGGGCTGGGGTCTGCTGCATTTGGCGCAACCAATCCAAGTTGACACTGGCCTTCTGGACTCACAATGGGATTTCCTGCGGCAGCCATTCTTCATGACGCTATCACTCCTTGCTAATGACTTGTGAACAGCTTGAACCCCACAGGCATTTCTTAAGTAACCTCTCCCTCCACACTCTGGTAAAGAAGCCAGTAATTAATCACACAATTTGATCAGTCCGGCAGTGAGGGCTGGGGAATTCGGAGATTGACCCTGGGGAGATGTGGTTGTGCTGGGTGTGATATGCTGGTGGGTGGCCTTAGCGTCTGCAGTGCATTTAATGGTGCAAACACAGTGACACTGAGCAGAAGGTTGGGGAACTGCAGGTGGAGTGAAATAATCGAATGGATAGGATTCTTTTTGGGAAAGAATCCCCCCAAAAAGCTTGGAAAAAGTGCAAATTACAGGGGGCTATGGCTTTTGAAGGAATCTAAGGAAATTTCTAACTCTTGCACTAACAGAAAGGGCTTTAAAACATCAAGTTGGGTGAGTTTCCTTTTATAGCTAGGGATTACTGCTGCATTAGAGTCCCTTGGGGCTTGGTGGCTCAGAAAACTCTGACTTGATTAGCATCTCCCCAAACCTTGACTAAGGGAAAGATTCTGGAAGCACTTGATGCTAATTGCCTTCAGCAAGGATTAACTTGAATTCTTATCTACAGCCACTCTCTCTCTGACATCCCTCCCATTGTCACCTTTCCTAATTCCATCGCCCTGATGCAAGGCTTTTACTGGACTATGAAGAAAAGAAAGGATCTCTCTTCCCTCACCTTCCTGTTCCAAACCCTGAACATCCTGTCCAAAATGGTGGGTCAAACCAGTCACAAGTAAAGTTGACTTCACCAGTTTTAAGAAATTGTTACAGGGCAGGGAGAGGGACACCCCAGAGCCCCCCAAACCTGCTTGCTCCAAATAGGTTCTGCCATCCACTGCATCAATACAAAACATGTTCTAATGCGTAAGATCTTTAATGGAAAGGAACTTTAACACAATTAGTGTGCAAAAAAGAGAAGGTAAGAAAAAGACAATATAGCTTCCAAATCAAGCACCCGAAGTTACCCATCCCCTCGTGGGTAAATGTCTAACCAAACAGGGTTGACTCAAAGCAGGGCCACTGAGGTCTAGAAGCCTGCCACAAGTCTAAGGCACCTTCTGGTACCATAGGAAACGGGGAGAAGAGGCCAGACAACTCTGGAATGAAAAGAACATCAAGATCAAGATAAAGGCTGCCATTGTCAACCTTTCCATGGGTCTCTCACCCACATTTGTTTCAAGTGTCTTCTTCCATGTCCCCCAGGTCCCTGTAAAAGTCCAAGGCTGAGAAGCAAGTGCAGCTTCTTCACATATCCCTCTGCTCTATATGCCTCCTCCAGGTTTCCTTCTGGCTCACTTTTCTTCCTTCCTTCAGTCTCCTCTCTAGCTTTTCCTCCTCCCTGTTCAACTCCACCCATCCTTGGGTGGGGCAGAGAACCTAAAACTTCCCTTTTCCCTGGAGACCCTTCTGTTACAAAATCCAATGTCATTTGTCCCTTTTGTTACAAAATTACAATGCCATTTGTCCCCTAACTTTTAAGCAGAAGAAAATATGTATCAAAAGTGCAGATATCCCCAGTATGTAACACTTGAGGTTTCTACACAGAACTTGGTAGGATCTCCAAGATGAAAGCGCCATTGACCCAATCTTTCAGTCCCTTTATGTCTAATAGTCTTTCTCCCAGTCTGAATCCCTTCAGGGGTAAAAAGAGGAGAGGAGAGCAGGGCTTAGGGACCAAGATTTAGGGGAAGAATAAAAAAGAGACCATGTATACATGAGGCTTCTAGAGGAGTCTTTGCAAGATGAAAGCTGGATTTTATTTGTCTAAAGGCGTTCAGTAATTATGTTCCTCATATGACTCAGGCATTTGTAATCTGGCCAAGTAACAGAACATCTGTTTACAGAAAAGTGGTGAAATATGCAAAGCACTTAATTATATTTCTCTCTACCCCTTTCATTTTCTTTCCAGACTGGAAGCTCAAGAACTTTCCTCTTTCTTTTATTGAGAAGAAAATGACCAGCAGGGGAAAGAAGTAAAACTAACTGAATCCAAATGAAATGCAAGAAGATATTTTTGTGAAATAGTCTACCTAATCAATAATATTGCTAAACTGAAATTCAGTATCTAGTTGACAGCTGACTTATATAACCTAAATATAAAACAATAAAGCATGCCTAGGGAAACTCATTTTAAAGTTTATTAATGCTATTTTCCTCAGTCCGTACACCTGCTGGTAAATCATTTATTTTCAGTGATAGAGCGATCATAGCCTGAATAAGCTACATGGCAGGCCTGTGTGTTATTGGGGCAGGAGCGCTGTAGTCCCCTGCGCAGGAACATTATCTAAGGTGTGGGATGGCTGGCTAGATGGTTCAGTGAAGTTTGCTACATAGGAGTTTACAGGGAAAATATTCTGTAAACTGTGAAATGCCAAATATTTGTATCCCTATTAACAATCATATGGTCTTTCTCTAAAATCCTATAACTGTACATTTTAACATAATTGTAAACACAGTGTGTACATATGGTTTTGTGTTTTTGCTTTCCTCACCTAAAATATCACATGGATATTTCCATAATGGAATACACAATACAAGTTTAAAGCCTACAGACGGTTCAACATATTGATGTATTTAGTGAATATTTTAAGACTTTTTTCCTCTGTTCTGAAGCTAATATCCTAACATCTGCCAATTGGAAGTAATTTTTAACTGAATTAAATATGGATGCACTTGTTTCCCAGGACACACAAGCCTGAAAGATGCAGGCTATTCTGTTTACACTTCTCACTAAGAATAGCCTTTGGTTGTGGTTCCCACTGTGCAATTCGGGACCTTTAACCCCAGGCCAGGGCCCAGGATGGCAGGATCCCTTGTTGAGGGGTTAGAGCATTCTTGGAGAGCCATCTTGTTTCTCTCTCTGTCCCCATATGGTGTTCCATCTGCTCTGCATCGAGCACACTTAGTATCTTCCTCTTTCGCCTCACTGCTTTTCAACTCTCTGGATGTTGGTATTTCTTTCCTTGTTGTGTCCCTTACTGCTCTGACACATGGGAAGTCACCATCCTGAAGAGGAGGAAGAAATCTCTTTCCACTGCTGATAAAATTATTTTGTTGGTTCTCAGCAAAGGACAGACTTTGATTCATTCACTCACTCATTCAAGGTGTAACAAGATCTTCCAATCCCTTTGGCTCCATGCTCACCACTGGGAATAGGATGTGGTCATGGAAACACTGCTTCTACCTCATGGAGTTCAGTCTTGCCATTGGTTCATGTGGGGTTGGTTTGTGATTTTTGATCTGATTTGTGTTTCCAGTTTACCCAACCTACCCACCCTCCCTGAACATGGTGAATCTCTCTGGGAATAACTATCCCTGCACCCCTGATGTCCATCCAATCTGTAGCTCTTGAGCAGCATAGTATTTTTCCCCTACTGAATGAAAACCTTTCCTCATCTAACATATTCACTGAGAAGTTAAGGGTGTCTCCGCAGGTCCTCTCAGTTTCATTTTGCAAAGTATCAAAGTGATCCAAGTATACATCACACCTATTAGCTGTCTTGCTTGCAGTATTACTCATAGACTTATCAACAATGCCTGCCTGCAGAGACACATAGAAGGACCTTTTTATAAAGCTACACTACCCGTATCTAAATCTCTGTCACTAAAAATGCATGTAAGGTACCTCAATATGAACAAAAGTAATAGAGACCAAAGTGTTTCATAGGTTAATATGCATGAAATATGCTAACATGGCTAAAAAATAAGTGGTACGGAAAGAAAATAGCTGTTCACATTCAGAACTTCTGAGGCTTATGACAGTATCCCAGCAACCACTATCTATTATTTGAAGCAACCTGAGTTATATGTTGATCGTTCTGTAAGGAGATAGAGAAGTATAGAAGAAGGCAAAGTGGGAAATCAACTTCTGGGAACCCTGGGAGGAAAATTTTCTGTAAGTCTGAAGCAATACATATAGGTCGGAATAGAAGACCTGAGAAGATGTGCATATGTCTTCGCTCTTGCAGGCTCCCGGGGGCAAAGAGGGAAATCCAAGTCTTGCTCTCCCTCAAAGGTCTCCTTGGGTGTTTATTCAATTTATAACCCAGTACGCTCCCTACTGAAGAGATGTGAAGATAGTTTGTAGTGAGTCAGGCTGGGCTTACTTTCTTGCTCTGTCCTGGGCAGATATTCTTCTTAATTTCAGTTTCTTAGACAATGAGAAGTGGTAGAATAGGTTGTCCCAAAATTTGATTGCAGTTCAGGATATGCTGCCCCCAAATGTGCCATTTTGATATATTGATTATTTGGGGCTGTAAGCAAGTGAAATACAGCAAATGCAGGAGAGGCTTTCTCTGAACTTTCCTTATTGGCCCAAAGAAAGATCCTCCAAAAGGAATTCAATTGTTATAAATTCCCACCCCAAGGTAATCCGCAACCTAGTCACTCTCATCTCAGAAGAAACATTATTCCAAGACAAGCTTTGCCACAAACTACTCTCCCATCTGCTATTCTAAGGGCCCATTTATCTTTCTAAAAACCATAGACTGTCCCCTAAGAGACCTGACCGCCCCCCCATTAAGATGATATTTATGCCTAAATTCTAAGCCAACTTGGGGAGATACTATTTTTTCCATGGATATCTGCCATGTACACATGAGGTATCCATGTTAACAAATTTCTGGGTTTTTTTTTCTCTTGTTAATCTGCCTTTTATTCCAGGAATCTCAGCTAATAACTCAGAGAGGTAGAAGGAAAATGATGACCTTTCCAGATAGTGAGAACATACTTAAATGTGTCCTGTACACTGTCTTTGCACATGGTTGACCAGTTAAATAAGTTGATTCCTTCCTTCCTGTTTCATGTCTTCATTCCCTCTTTCCCTCCAATCCTTTATTTCTTCCTCCCATCACTAGGGAGCAGATAATCTATTTCCTAACATCAAATCTTATTTTAGTGGTAAACAAATGTTAGATCCTCACCTCAAAATAAATACACACACACACACACACACACACACACACACACATCCACCCATCTATCCATACATACATACTTATGATATTAAAAATAACCTAACTCCTCAAAATCTGCCAGGAAATCAAAGTGATATTCATGAGAAAGACAACACAATGGTTAACGGTAGTAACAATGAAAATACAGCTTTTATCATGCATTCTTCATCTTCTCTGATCCTTTCTACAATCTTTGTGACACAGATTTTATTATCACCATCACAAAGGCCCTCAAAATAAATAATTCACAGCTGCAAGAATAAAATAATTATGCAATGATAGAGGTGGGATTTGAACTCAAATCTTAAGCTTGTAAACCCTGCATTCACTCATATATATATAAAATTTTGAACCAATTATGTAAATAGTTATGTAGAAATTGCAAAACTTTTGGGAGAAAACATCAATTTTTCTCATTGTCCTCCCTCACCCACTCTACCTCTAACACAGAGACACAAACACACACATTTGCATAGACATAGTTTTAGTAGAATGGAGTCATCATCCCTTTTGTTATACACATTATTAACCTTATATGCATTATTTATGACACATTATTACGTATTTTTATAGATAATGGTATTTTGTCTGTATATTTTATAGACCTTTTGTAAAGTGTGGTGACATTCTTCTTCCAGTTTAGCAGAGTTTTCTAAAGCTATGACTTTGGAAAGAAAAGACTAGATTTTAAAAGTCAATTTAATCTTTCATTTTGAAAAAAAAAAGATCTCATTATGAACAACATTTATTTTATGCTTATTGAACTGTCATGCTTGGAATTTTATGGCATTGGCCAACATGCATTTTCTTCTTTGGCTATTAGTTTATTTCACAAACCTTTAAGAATGGCACCAATTGTTTGTTAAATTTCAAATTGCCTTCTACAGACAAGGAGACTAAACACAAGCAGTTACACTGAGGGCTGGGGTGATGGCAGAAAGAAAAGAAATATGTTCTCAGATGTGAAAGGGCAGAGAAAAAAGGATTCTAGCACTGCTCGAGAAGAGAATGAGATAGCAGGGTACAGAGAGTTTGTGTTTTTTACCTACTCCCAGTCTCTGCCACATTACTCTGCCTCAACGTGTTTGACAGGTTGGAACCAGCAGCTGAAATCAACTCTAGAGAAAGAACAGAGCCTCACAATTGGTAGATAAGGAAATGGTCATGTCACTGGTTATAAGAGAAGAAACCCCAGGAAGCAGTGAATAATCCTTAAACAGGAAATTGAGCCAAAGTCAGGATTAGGAGAGGGGAAGCAGCAATAAGGGGAGCCCCTGTACTAGTAGCTTAGGAGAATCTTTTCCTGGCAAGACTTTGCCATGTGGTGGGATGATCTCCAAGTGGAGCTGGAGTTTCAGAGATTACAGTGCAAGATCAGGACTAACATTATTTTGAGTTGCCTACACCATATTGCTAGAAAGATTAAGCCCTAATTAGATTGCAGTGGGTAAAATTTCAGTATCTTCCCAGCTACACAATCATGTACAAACCCAAAGTGATAGGAAGATAAGACTGAAAACAAGACTGTATTTTAGATTTATTCTGTAGTCCAAAGATATCTCTCTTGAACTGTGATACAAGTAAAAATATAACACACATATTAAAAGAATATTCTTCAGAGATTGTGAAAATGAGCTCAATTTATATGAAATGATAGAAAATGAAACCATCCAAATATCGGTATTCTCATTCTTCTCTGAGGCATAAAATGACACAACTTAATAGGACACTTACAAATGAGCTACAAGAGAGAAAAGAAGAAAATCTTCAGACAGACAGAGCAAGCTTTTTCTTTATTGTTGTCCTGATAAAATTATAATCCATCAAGAAACATTACCATCATCACAAATTCTGATCATTCATATGACAACTCATGGTGAGAAAGCGATAGCTAAGGACAAAGTTAAAAGATTTGCCTCAAATTACTGTCACCATCACGGTATTTTGATGCACAAATAAGAAATAACAATTATTTGACAGTCGTTTACAAATTCTAAATTGTACCAGTAGTCACTATTCTTAGATATACTGAATAAAGACAAAGAACTTCTATTAGTTAGGAAGTGTCTCTATCTACTTGTGATTACAGATATCTTCTTGCCCATCAGGTTGCACAGTATCTAGAATATCACCTGAGTAACCTAGACACAGAGCTGCCTATGTAACTAAAAGAGCCCCATTGTCCCACATATTTATTTTATTTATACATGAACTTGTCTAGTCATACTAATGGAGGAAAAAGAATAGAAAACTTAAAAGAGGCATCACAAGACTAGAACCTGACTCACACCTTGGTGTGAGGGGTGTAGAAAGAATTAACATAACTATTAACCCAATGATAGAAACCAAACTACTTAGGTTCCAATGCCTAGATCCCAAAGCATAAGACCCAAGCAGGCATCAGACTGCTGTAGGGAGTGTCAGAGTGCGACTGGAAGGTGAAGATATGGCGATTGATCCCATTGTAGAATCTCAGGTCCCTTTCAAATTCTAGTTAGTTATTCAAAATCAGCAACAGGAAAACCACCCACAAAGATAAGCCCCTCCTGACTGAAAGATGATAAAACCTAATGCTTCCTCCACAAAGAGGAAGCTCTTTCTTCTAGCTTGTGTCTATGCAAGTGTCCTGTATTCTTCTCTCCCTTTCCCTAATAAACCTGCTTTAAGTATAACTAACATCTCTGTCTTTTGGAGAAACTCGCCTGGGAAACTTGCTGCGTGCTGCTGAAAAGGAAGCTCTGGGGAAACCTTTCCTAGAGTGAACCCGCTCTCCAAACCATCAACTCCAAAAATGACATCATCCCCACTGCATTTATGTGGCAAGCATATGTACATATAAATACATCTGTGAACACACATACCATCCATATTTCCCAAATATCTCAAATAATCTACGAAAAGTGGGTACAGTTAGCACAACTTGGTTAAAAAAAAGTCACTGAAAGTACCAGACAGGGAAAGAAAACCACACCAGAAAAAAATGGAATAAGACATTTTAAATATTCTAATAGCCCCAGCAGCCTGTGTATTACATACAGTTCTCATTTAATAAAAGAGAAGTAAAAGGCAAATTTGGCCTCACCCTTAATTGACAGACATTGATTATGCTACACCTTATATTAAGACATTGATCTTGTGATTATTAGGATACCTACTATCCCGGGAAATGACCTAAATCTAAACAGTACAGAAACCAATGTCCCTTTCATTTAGAGTCTCTCAAAAGCCAACAACTCAGCATACAACATACAGGTCTTGAGCACCTTCGTGGTGGAGCCTGTTAGGAACAGTTCTGACAGGTCAGGCCAAGGGAACCTAGTTACTTAGCAAATGAGGTAAGTTCCTATTGCTTCCACCTAGTTTCATGTACCTTCCCTTTCTGCCACCCTGTTATATTCTCATTCTTCTACACCCTGGAACCTACTTCCGAGGAAGATTTGACAATGATTTGAGTCCATAATTTGGGACTCAGTTGTATTTGCATTTTAAGATTAGCTCCCAGTAAGAAAGTAGAAGGCTTTGCCTTGCTATCCAGTCTTGGAGAAAGAAGGAGAGATTCTTATGGGCTGAGGATGAGAGACCTCCCAGTGGTTGTCTGTCCCCAGGTTGTCTCTCTCTCCCGGGTTAACAACCTCAGTGTTGTCATTTAGAAGAAACCTGAGGCAGCAATGAGAAGATGAGGTATTTGCCCTATACCTGTTGATCAGTTTTCCCAGAAATATTTTGAAAAATGTATTTAATCAGATGCCTAAGTATAACCATTGATATAATATGGTTTGATGATGTGTGAACAAATAAAATTGGAATGGAATCAAAATCATGAACTATTTCTAGCAGATTTTATTAGCTAGAGACATTTGAAGAAAAGTCTGCAGAGTTTGATGGATTAACAACTATTTCAAATGCTGGAGGGTTGACACAGTGTGGTTTATAAAACAATTATTGCATCAGGCACACGAAAAAATGCACACAATCACTTATTATTAGAGAAGTGCAAATCAAGATCACAATGAGGTGCTATCTCCCACCTGTGAGAATGGCCCAATAACAAATGCTGGTGAGGAAATGGAGAAATGAGAACTCTCCTACACGGCTAGTGGGAATGCAAACTGGTCTTGCCCTTCTAGAAAGCAGTATGGAGGTATCTAAAAACATTAAAAATTGATCTGTCATTTGACCCAGTAATTCCACTCCTAGGTATCTACCCCCCAAACTCAAAAGCACTGTTTCAAAAGGAAATTTGCTCTCCCATGTCTATTGCCTTAGAACAGATGAATGGATCAAGAAGGTGTGGTATATATACACAATGGAATACTACTCAGCAATCAAAGCAGACAAACTCATACCATTTGCAACAACAGGGATGGAGTTTGAAGGGATAATGCTAAGTAAAATAAGTCAGAAGGAGAAAGACAAACTGTCACTAATATGGGAAATATAAAGTAACTAAAGTAATAATCAGATAAAGACAAGCTTAAAAAACTAACCGTTGATAGCTGACTACAGAACTGAAGTACCAAGGGGAAGGGAGAGAGTGGGGGAGGGGTAAGAACAAAACAGAAGGAGGGACAATGATCTACGACAGGGTAATATGGGTGTGTTGGCGGTGGGCACTATGGTAGTAATACCTGAAGGGGGTATCCCCACATGACTGCAATTGAAAACAAATTAAATAATATGCAGTAGATATAAAATAATAAAAAAAATTAAAAATGGGCATTGGAACAGATTCCTGAGATTCTTTCCCATAGTGTGCCCTGGGCAAGTTATCATGTTAAGCCTTGCTTTCTTCATCCACTAGTTTCAAGAAAGCTTCTCCTGCCCTATGAGGTTCTCTTGTAAATATTTCAGATAATCTATGCACAGTGACTTACCACCATGCCTTACACACAGCTGGTACTCCAGATAGTAAAATTATCATCACCACCCTATTATGATAGCTGTCATTATTTCATACACTTGTTCAAAAATACATTAGCAGTGGAGTCATGAAAACTCTGAGGTCCAGTAGCACAGGGAAAACATTAGTGGAAGTATTTCCATTTTTATCACTTTTGCCAGGAGACTACCTGCTAATGAATGTCGAAGAAAAAAGTGATTCAAGAGACAAGCAGAAGTGAGGACATTTTCAGGTTTTCTGATAGTTAGAAACAATGAGAATTTTAAAGACATTATTTTGGAGAACACCATTAAATCAAGATGCTTTGAAATATTTATTTTAAAAATGCTAATTTTGAAATCTTAAAAAAGAATAAAATCTAAAAGATATCAGATGGCAGACCCAAAGAAAACTGGGCATCATCTTCAGAAAAATACTTCATATCCCATCCTTCATTTTCATTTATTTTTGGGTAAGTTTCCATGGAGTTCTATCCTTGTGGGATAATTGGACTGTGCAAGTGTCTAAGAAGCAAGAAAATATTCTAGCAAATGAAACCTGAAAACTAATGTGACTGTCTCTCAGGAAGCATCAAGTGAGGTGGGGTTTCTCTAGGATGGTCTGAATCTAGGATGGTCTGAATAGCCACCCTGCGATATTTGTCAAAATGCAGAATATCCAAC
>PVIJ01012908.1:0-47440 GCA_004024925.1 Scalopus aquaticus | reverse complement strand
CCCCTTTCTGTAAAATGGGACCTGGGCTTGAGATGGAAGGGGGGCGGGAGTGGGGAGGGGGCGGGGGGGGGGCGGGTATGAGTCCCTTCCTTCCAGGCTTGGGCAAAAGCTGGAAAGAGGTTTGGCTGAGCCCCTACAGATCTGGTTTTATTACCACTGATCAGCAGATCAGTTCGTGCCTCAAAGATCCTGAGTTGACCTAGGGGTGAAGTGCAGAGGAAGTGGGGAGACGGAATCTGAGGGACCCCCTCCTCCCACCCTGAAGAGCAGGCTTCACTGTAACTTCTCTTGGGAATACCTTTCCTGAGCTCACATTGCCTGGGCAGCCTGGCCCCGAGCACTTGAGAGCTTCTGGACAGAACCCCCAGCCTCCTGTGCCTTCTTCACCCCAAATTTGAAACACCATCTGTTCCTGTGAGTGAAGAATACAAATATCCCCCCCGGGGGGGGGGGGAGAGACAAAACAAATATCCTGAGAGTTTAATAATATCAACACTGCCTTTTTGAGGTGAATTTTTATGAAAAGGGTCTTGATCTTTACAAAGATCCTTTCACACCATTTAGGAAACATGCTCAGTGATGAAAGATATTACAGAATGTCACCTGGTGGTGTTTGTTGCTGGATGGTGGATAATGTCCCCTTTAGTCAGTCTTCTGAGGGGGCCCTGGAAGGAGGAAGGCAGGAGAAGCCTCTCTGGGAGGGAGGTGTATCCTTGGAGACTAACAGAGAAGGCAAACTTGCCTGCTTCTACAGCTTTCCATGTGGGGGTTCATTCTTTGCACATTTGCTTAGAGCCTCAGTTCCTACCTTTGGAAATGGGCAATACAGTACGCCCACGTCTCCCCCCTTCCTCACAGGCCTGAGTTAAGAGGGACACCATTGCTGTCCAGAGTTGTGGGAGCGGGAAACTCAGGCAATTATTACTTTTTATTAGAGCCATAGTTAGTTAACGCCCACCAGCTATCAACAGGATGGAAAGGTAATGATGGGGGCCAGGAGCGGCGGCTTCTTGGGAAAAATAAACACATGTTGATTATGTAGTCTTAATTATTATCATCAATTTTATTGGTATTGCTGAGTGTGAGAGCCAGCAGTGAAACTGTCCCACAGGAGAAGCTCCCCCCCAGGCCTGATGCTTCCCTCTCCCCTCCTCACCGCCCCCTCAAACCGGACTAGCTCCCGCCCTGCATGAGAGGAACAGGAAAGGCCAAGGCTAGGATCCCTCAGGCAGGTCAGTCACCTTCCCTCTCTGGGCACAGACATCATAATTGGGTGAGAAGAATCCTTGTCTCTGAGCAGAAGGATGTGACTGACTCAGCAGGGCACCAGCTCAGGAGGGGGGCATAGAGGGGGAAGAGAGGGAAGGGTGCCTGGGCTGGCCTGGGACAAGTGCACAAGGTCCTTTGGTGCCTGCAGCAAGCCACTTCCGCCTCCACTGCCCTCCAGAGGCCTGTGCCTGACCTCAGGGGCATAGGCCTCTCTCTGCCACCATTTGCTGAGGAAGAGCTCTTGTGGAGCCACTTTAAGCCCTCCCACTGTGAGGTCTGTCATGTGGAGATTCCAGGCCCTGTGGCTGTGCTGGGGACATCGAAGGGACAAGATGTCAGAGGTTTGTTTGCTGAGAGCAGGGCTTGGCACAGAGGGGCTTGAGGTGGGCAGCTGAGGGCTGTCACCTCCTCGGTTTTGGCAGAGTGAGTGGACTCTGCCTCTCACGGCCTTTGGTCCTGAGCTGTTGACACAGTCACCCAGTTAGACCAGGTTGCTAGGCAGTTTCCTAGACACACGGGTGACCCCCAGGGCAGATGACCAGCCCGACCTGCAGTGCGCTCCATTCCCAAGTGCACGAAGCTGGGCATGCAGGGAGAGAAATGGCTCTGGCCCTGGGAGGAGTCCCGGGGGAGCAACAGTCAGAGTGATGTTTGTCTTTCTACTGGGCAACAGAGTGCCAGCGTGTCAGGGAGACTCAACCCACTCTCCCTGGCAACCTGTCCTTGGCACGGCAGGCGGGCCATTCCCGACTGGAGACTTGGGCCAGGCATTCCCAAGGCAGTATGGCAGAGTGATCATGGGACACCGGCTAAGCCAAGGGCACAGGAGCATGGTTTGAGGAGGTGGAGACCCAGACATCACCAACGAGACTTCCTGTTGTGATGGGTGGGGGGCACCGGGCTGGCTGGGCATCTGAGGCTACGGGCAAGATGCAGGGTACAGGGGCTCTGAGACGGAAAAAGGGTTAGAATCCCTTATCCATGACAGCCAGTCTCCCCAAGCTCAGCCCTCTCCTCTCCCACAAAGTAGCCCTCTGTGAGCTCCTCTGTGTTATGTAGTTCACCGGCCAGTAGGAATCACAGTTCTGTGCGACATACGCCATTCCCAGGGACTCCCATATAGTCATATATCCTATAATAGCCTTAAAATCACATAATAACCCTGTTGGAAGGTACAAGGATTATCCACATTTTACAGATGAGGAAACTTAAACACAAATGGACTAAGTGACATGGTTGCAGCCTCCCTCTCAGTAAATGGTAGAATCGGGATTCGGCAAAGGAGGTTTTATTATTATCTGCTTGACAGAAGGAAGGAGAAGCTGAGGCTTCAGGAAATGAGGTGACTTGCTTGAAATCTCACACCAGGGACGAGGTGGCAGCAATGACAGACATTTGCCCCGCAGTGGGGCTGGGTGTTAGAAGGAGAAGGACTGCTGGACGCTGGACTTGCCTCCGGTCAGCTGGAGTTGGCCTGACAGAGACACACTCGGGCCTACAACTGATCCCCAGGAAGGAACACCTGGGCCGTGAGTCAGCCCCAGGTGGTGCAGACCTGTCAACTCGCCCCGCACCTGAGCGTCATCACTGAGAACTCCTCGCCCCAGCGCAGCTGACCTTGGGGTGCCCACTCACACCTTACTCCTCAGTGGGAAGGGAGCCAGGAGGAAGAGTCTAAAGCTGGTGCCAGACCCTGCGAGCACAGGACAGACAACACGGAAAACACGGGCCCGGCTTTCCTTGTCGTGAAACAGCAGCACTGATCATTGCTGTTGCACACCTGAACGCCTGCAAACAAGGCAGGAGCTTTTTATTCGAAGCAAGTAAGTCTCAGCACTGCCCTCCAAGTGCCTCTTGGGTTCTGCCCCGAGAAGGCCCTGAGCAGCCTGGGCCCAGGAAAGAGCCTGTCCTCCCCACTCCTCGCGGTGCTGGCTGTTCTCGGCACACAGCAGAGGGCAGCAGAAGCCTGGCTCCCAGCGCTCCTCCCACAGCACCCACACCCCTTCCACCAGCAGCTAGCACTGAAAGGCAGTGATCCTGGCTGCGCATCATAGCAGGGCAGGCCCCCAAGCTACTCTCCAGGCCAATTCCACTCTGCACTTGCCCGGGTGCTTGCAGGGTCCCTGGCTTGACCAGCTCTTGGACCCACCCCAAGAGCCAGACTGGATCACAGTCCGCATCCTCAAGGCTGGCTGAACCAGGGGGTGGTCTCAGAGACAGACTGAGGCAGCAACCGTGGCAGGAAAGAAAAACTGAGAGACTTTTGCTTGGGTGGTCTCCTGTCCACAGCTGAGCTGGATCCAGGGTCAGAGGAGGAAACTGCAATGAGAACGAGACAGCTCTAGGAAGAAGCCAGGGTCTGTTGGGACTGCCGTTACTGCTTTGGGCAGAGGGCTCTGCCCCCAGGAGGTCAGGCTGTGGCCCAGAAGCTGGTAGGATCATTCCCACCCTTATCAGCTGCTGGGCGGGCACACCAGGGTGCACAGAGCAGGAGCGGGCACTGTGTGTCCTCTCCAAGTAGTGTCAAGGGGATGCCCCCAGGCAGCTGAATCTGCATGTGTGCTCGTGGAAATGGGGGTGAAGACAGTTGTGTGAGCATGTGCCTGAGGGTGTCCATCAGCACCCCGTGTGCGTGCAGAAGGAGCACGGCATGGGTGAGGACACCTGCAGGATGAAGGATGTGGGCTATGAGTGGAGCGTGAGCAGGTAAACAGACACCTGGAGCACCGACAGGAGAGGCCAAGGGTCAGAAGGAAAAGTCAAGGAGCAGGAGGGGTGGTTCAGTCCCCCTTCTCCCACACCCCTCCCTAGAGCCAGAGTATTCAAAGGCAGCAGAGCAAGGGGGGTGATTACAGATGGGTATGGGTTCACAGGTATCTATATATAGGAGGGTCCCAGGTGCTGGGTTGCCTGGTGCATAGATAAGTCTTCATGCTGATTACAATGCTGAGAAGTGGCTCCCTGGGCTAGCCCCTGGTGTGTGCCTGTGCTCACGGGAGGCACGTGAGGGCACAGGTGCAGGCTGGCTGCATGTGTCTTCACACGGGCACACGTGCTGCTTACACAGACGCTCCTACCCAGCTTCCACCTGAGGAACCCAGAGGCCTCGGCAGCCCTAGGCACTGAGATCCACCACCACATGTCGGTACACGAGTGTCTGTCCCTTGAAGCTGGGGGCCAGAAGCAGCTGTGCATCCCCAGCAGGCATGTAGCAGAAAGCCCGAGGTGCCTGCACGGCCAGCTCCTGGAACCGCACAAACTTCTGTCGCCCCTCATCCCACTGGTAGATCTGCGTGAAGGAGAAGTCGCTGCCCAGGGCCAGGTAGCGGTGGCCTCCCACAAGGAAGGGCTGTAGGGCCAGGGAGCCCCGGGAGGGCAGGGCCTGCACCTCGGAAAAGCGGGCGCCCTCCCAGCGCAGGATCTTGGAGTCCCCGATGTAGCGACTGAGGCATAGGTAGCTGTCTCGGCCCGCACGGAAATGTTTCACAGCCTGGGCGTCAGGCACCTGCGCCACCTCGCCCTGGGCCACGAACTGCTTCTGGGAGCGGCTCCACTGATAGATGACCGGCGCCTGGGAACTGCTAGACACGATCAGCCTTGGCTTGCCCTCCCCATCCACAAACTCCAGGTCGGTGTCACGGTGCCAGGGGTGCAGAGCCTGGTGGGAGTAAAAGCCATTCTGGTGCCAGCGGTATAGGCTGGTGGCACCTGCCTTAGAACTGTCAGCCACAGCAAAATACCAGTCACCATCGATGCGGAAGGCCTCGAGGTCGTTGGGCTTGCGCACACGCTGGGGGTCGATGTCCTGCAGCTTGGTGAAGCGCGTGGTGTTGGGGTCCCAGCGGTAAATGTAAGAGCCGCCGAACAGCTGGGCCACAACTACGTACAACTGACTGTCCACCACCATCGGCTTGCAGTGCACCGCGGACGGAGCTGTGAGGACAGAGGGAGGCAGCGTGAGCTCCTGCCCCATGCTGGACCCTCCGCAAAGCAGGTCAGTCCCCTCTCATCCTGGGCCAGGACTAAGGCTCTCTGCTACAGAATTCTATCTCAAGTTCCTCCACCATTGTTCGATTCTTTCTCACGGTTTCACAGCTAATAATCAGCCTCACCTTCCTGCCACCTCTGCCCTCCCAGGTTCAAGGGTAAGCTGGTACTGAGCACAGAGTAGTTGTCCCTACATAGTGACCGATGAGCTACTGAGTTGGCAGAAAAGTCTTCACGTATTTTTTTCTATTTTCTATGCAAAAATGCATCATGACTTTTCCGACAATCCCATATTAGGTCATTGACTTTTTATTATGTGTTATCACTGTGCTAGGGGTAAACACATTGCCTTGATTAATCGTGCTAAAAAGGACCTATTATTTTTCCATTTCACATACAGAAAAACTGAGGCTCATAATCTAAGTTACTTGCCCAGAGCTACCCCACTAGCAAGTGACCAGGCAGGGGGAGGAGGAAGAGTTTGAGCTTGGCCACAGTTAGCTGATAGGATGTAGGTGCGCAAAATGACACTGGCATTTGGATGCTTGTATATAAAACCACGCCAAAGCGCTCCCACTTGTGAAGGGCTTTTATGTATGAGAGTGTCTGCACAAGTATACCTGGACTCACACCCCAAAGCACATGGGACCACACATCTTACCTGACCTGGGGTCTCCAGTCGTCACCTCTCATGCCCTGATCAGCCCTGCTTCACCCACGTGCCTCCTCCTGGGACCTCGCCTTCACGCCAAGGTAAGTGGAGCGGTCCCCAGCTCCTAAGCTGCCACTCAGCCCCTCCTTTCCTGCATAAGCACTTCAAACCCTGGTGGGTCAAAACTGCACCCCATATCTACCACAGGTCCCACGTGTGCCCCTCCTCCCGCGTCCTCAATGTCAGTTTGTGTTTTCACGCAGTCACCCCTCCCAACACCTTCCTCTCCCTCACTCATCCATTGCCCATCAGTCCCCAAGCCCTGTTTACCCTCCTTTCTGCTTTCTAGTATAATTTGTGTAAAGTTAGTGTCATTTCTTCCTTCAGTGTTTGATAGAATTTGTCAGAGAAATCATCTGAACCTGGAGTTTCTTTGGGGAAGATTTTCTATAATGACTTCAAGTTCTTTCATGGGTATCAGACATTTAAATTCTCCATTTCCTCTTGGGTCAGATCAGCCCTCCCTTCCGCACAGACCCGCTGCTGCTGCCCCCGTGTAGGCCCCCGCACACTCCCTGCTGGCCTGCCCACACCTCCCCCTTCATGCTGCTCACAGAGTTTTCTAAAATACGGATTGGAGATTCTTTCACACACTCTGCTCAACACCTGTCAGGGACCTGGTCCTCATCTGTCTCTGGTCTTGTCCGCCACTCTCCACCTTGAACTTTATGTTGTAGTCAGGCAATATATCTGCACACATATGCATGCACTCATACACTAAGCTGTTGCACAGATTCTTGACTGTTCATGCTGTTCCTTCTGCTAGAACACCCTTCCCACATTTTTTTTCTCCTAGTTAAACCTCCCTCAGCCTTCTAGGCTCAGTTCAAACTCCATGGATTCCAAGGAGAGCTCACTAGCCACTCCTATTTCCCCTCCTTCATTCACTGGTTCCATCAGTTACTTAAGCCAGAAAACTGCGCATCACCTCTGATTTCTTCCTCTCCCTCAAGACTTGGTTTAGAACCCACCCCCCCAACCCCCCTCCCCCCCGCTTCACCAGGAAACCTTCCTTGATCACCCAAGATAGGCCTCTCCTTTGTATTCTCAAAGCATCGGGTTCATATTGCCCTCCTAGCACCTATTATTATGTGGATGTCATCTGTGGATATATCGGCCTCCTTTCAAAGACTGGAAAGTTCTTATGCACAGAAACCATGACTCATCTATCCTACCTATAGAGACACAATAGAGTGGATCAATGGACCTCACTGCACCCCCCATTCCCTACGAGGGCCTCACAGTCAGGTGGGGCACAGGTACCTGGGATCCGGTCATAGTCTCGAAGCTGCCGTTCCACATAGTCCCACTTGAGGACAGTGCAGGCACTGGCACCTGGCTGGGCCAGAGCCAGGTAGAGGTCACTGGAGTAAAGGAACGGCTCTGCCGACACTGCTGGGAAGGACAGGGTCTGGTACAGCACAAAATCTGCAAGGGTGAGAGGTGCATGGGCAGGCAGAAAGGTCCGAGCTCTCTGGTGGTGATGTTGCTCAACTCCTGAGGCAGGTGTGGGGGGCTCAGGCGGTGCCTGCGGAGCTGACCGGGGAGGCCCAGTGAGGCCGGGCACCTCCTACCTGTGGTGATGCAGTCGAATTCCCGCAGTGGCAAGTCTTGCACCTTGTGCTCTTGGAAGCGGGGTGGGCTGGCACAATAGATGGGGGCCACCGTGGTGTTGGTGTGCGCCAGCCATTCCACCAGCCACTTCACCTTGCAGTCACAGTTGAGCGAGTTGCCTCGCAGGTCCCTAGATCACGAGAATGATGGAGGGGACACAGAGAGGAGGAGGTGCTCAGGGCCTCTGCCCACACAGGCCCTCTAGGTTTTCAGAAATATCGTCAGGGCTGCTCCTGTCTCACACAGCATCTTTGCGCCCATTAGAGGACGCTTCCCTTGTGGTGGAGGCAGCCTTGGGACACATGCCTGCCAGTCTCTTGGACGCTGAGTTCCAGGCCCTGCCTGCCACCTTGGCCAGGTGCCTTTGCAATGTATAACCTGCCCGGCTCTTTGCTGCATCCTGGCTCAACCAAAGCTTCCCCAGCACAGTGCTTTACTTTTCTTGTATGAATACCAGTCAATGACCTGCTAACAAAAAGTCTGCTAACAGGACTTTATGGAGATTCAAGTCAAACACACATATAATAAATACATGTTGAAAAAAATACGCATATAATATATTGGCCATTTTTAGAGGACCCACAAATGCCTTGAGGAACCCCAACTTGGAAGGCTACCAATCTTGGAGGCCCCCCCACCAAACCCAAGCCTTCCAAGTCTCTCAAGACCCTATTTTGTCCCAATTCCACCTCCCCCATACTCCTTCCAGGGACACGCCCCTCTGTCTGAAGAGGTGGCCCCAGGCCTTACAAGTCACTCAGGATGTCCAGGGGCCGAAAGATGTCTCTAGGCAATGTCTGCAGGTTATTGTTGGCCAGCGAGCTGCAAGAGAGACCCCAGGTCACCTGAAGCTGGTGACTGAGGACAAAGGCTGCAGAGGACAGGAGACGGGCTTTGCTCTAGGGTGCCTAGGTGTGTGATGTACTCACAGGTGTGTCAAAGACTTGAGTCCCCTGAAGGTAAACTTGGACAGTGCCCAGATGTCATTGTTCTCAATGAAGCTAGAGAAAACAAGAGCTTGTCTCAGTCACCAGAAGGATCCCAGACCCCCAGCAGCTATTTCCCACAGCCCATGGCCCTGAGTCGGTCCACCCAAGTCTGGAGACCTGAGCCCAGAGTGACAAGGCATCCAGGCGGGATGGTCAGCAGAGGGAGGGATGAAATGGCACTCTGTGTGCATCCTGCCCTCAGAGGGCGCAAGGGCTCCCACCTCCCCAGCCTCACACATTCAACTGCCCGCCTCAGCCCACCCAGGCCCAGGCCCCCCTCCCTCCTGTCTCCCGTTCCCTTTCCTGCCCACACACAGGTACTGCAGGTGCGACAATCCAGTGAAGGCATTGTCTCCGATCAGCGTAAACTTGTTGGAGTTGAGCAACCTGTGGAGACAAAGGCGGAATTAGCCCTTCCAGGGTATGCCTGCTGCCCAGCCCCCAGCCTGCTGCCTTACCTCTGGGCTCCCCTGGCTGCCCTGCCTCCATAGCTCAGGACCCCAGCACATAGCCTCGAGGTCAGGCAGGAGGCGGCCTATTCCAGTCCCAGAGCCTGAAGCTTCCAGAGTCCTGTTTGCTCCCCTATTAAGAAGTGAGGGACCAACCTCTCCTGTCAAGCTGGACCCTTCCCTACAGCATACCCTCTCCTTTTCCCCACCCTCACCCTGACCCGAGGTCGGTGCTGCATTTGAGAATAACCCGCAGTGAGAGGAGGTGGGCTAACTAAAGTGTCCTCTCTCCTGCACCTCGGCCTTCAAACTTAAACAGCCCCCTTTAGAATTCTAGGCCCTCTTGTCTCCCCTCCCTTTCAGCTCCCGGCCCCCACCCTTTCTTCAAAGCCTGATACCTGGGGTCACCTGTCTCTGAGATGACCCTTCCCCTGACAATGTCCACTCTTCAAGTTACTGTACCCAGTTTATTTGGGTCTCCAGAGGAGGCAAATCCATGCCTAACTGGGCCCCAAAGACCCTCTAGGCTTTTGCATAGAAGATGCTGCTGAGCCGTCCTCTCTGCAGCTGCTCCAGAGTGTGGACGTCCCATTGGAGTGGCTGAAAGGGATGCCTGCATCCCAGTCTCCAAAGGCAACCTCCAGCTGCTCTCCCCTCCCCAGACGAAGGCCTGACAGTCTACTGTCCCCCACCCGCCTCCTGCGAGGCCTGGCCCATACAAGAACTGCAGCAGCGGCAAGTGGGCGAAGGCTCCGTCCTGGATCTCCGAGAAGGCAGCGTTCACCAGCGTCCTGCAGGGGACACCCGAGTCAGTACCGTGGGGAGTACGCAAGGTCAGCTCTAGAGAGACTCGAGGTGGACAGGGCCATGCCATCTGTGTTCACTTGCCCTGGAAATTCCCCAGTTCGCCAGCCTGGGCCCTCACCTGGAGCTGCCTTTCCCTTCTCGAAATCTCACTGCCGCCCTTCATCATCACCCTCCCCTCCTGTCTCCCAGAGCACTGATGGCCCCAGGCCCCACCTCCCCCTCAGCCAAAAGAAGTTTCCATTACCTACACCACCATCCAAACACCCGCCCACAGGCGTGCTGGGTGCTGTGAGGGGTGGAGCACTGCACTGAAGGGAGGGGGAATAGCACCCTGCTCTCAAGGACCATACAACCTATCTCATTCCTGAGATCATTTGCTGCAAGTGACAGGCTGGCTGGCCCCAGTGCAGAGTGGTTGGCAAGACCAGTAACAGGCGCCTGCCCCATGCCTGGGTACTATGTGGGTGTATGGCACTGCCCCTCCCCCACTGCCATCCTCCCTCCCCCCACAAGGAGCCTTTCTGTCCTTGATGTGACATCACAGGCAGAGATCCACATGCTCGGGTAAACAACCTCCTTGCCCCCAAGTCCAGAGCCCTGCACACAGTAGGTCTCATTGATGATGATGGTGATGATTCATTCTTGGCTATAAACTCCTTTCCCCAGCCACGGATGCTGAGCCTGCGTGACTGCAGAACTCCCTTCCTGGCTGACACCCGGAATCTCCTGTTCTGAGAATTGCCTAGAGAACTCCTTGTCCCCACACTCTGAAGGGGGAAGCAGAGGTTCTTCCCACCCACTCCCAGAGAGGCTCTTGCCCTCCTACTCTCCACCCCCCTACCCCCAGGCAAGGGCTGGGCACTCACAGAGAGATGACCTCGGAGGGCAGGTTCCTGGGCACCGCCTTAGAGTCCACACAGAAGGCGGTGTCCCTGGTGCAGGAGCAGCTGGGTGGGCAGGGGGGCGTCTTGGGGGGCCTCTTGGCACTGACTTGCAGCATTAAGCAGAAGCTCAGCGTGGACAGCGCCAGCAGCCCGGGTCCAGAGCCCCGCCTGGCCCGCAGTGCTGCCATGCTGCCTGCAGGCTCTCCCTGGAGCCACCAGCCACGACCCCCGACCCCGCCCCACCGCTCTCTGCCACCCCCTGTGGGTTGGCACCCCCGGGCTAGGCTGCCTGCCGCAGCAGCTAGGGGCCCGCTGCAGAGAGCGACTCCTCCAGCCCTCAGGCGCCGGCTGCTTTCCCCTCCCCTGCTCGCTCCCGCGAGCCGGCTCAGAGATGCGCGGAGCCCTAGTAGAGCGCTGACCCGGCTGGGGTGGACGCGGACTGCGGCGCGGGCGGCGGGGACGCGCAGCGCCGAGCAGGGAGCCCCAGGCTGCGAGGAGTCAAAGGCGCCCTTGCGGCCCTGGCCACGGTCTGCCCCGCCGCAGCCTCTGGGGCCATCTGTCTGTGCGTCTGGCACCAAAGCGCCCATACGAGTGGAGTGCATGTGTGCCAGGCAGACCTGAGCACCCCATGGTGACGTGTGTGCACGTGTGCACATGTGTGCTCCGCTCTGCACCAGAGCATGAAACTGCCTCCTCTGTGTGTGTGTGTGTGTGTGTGTGTGTGTGTGTGTGTGTGTTTCTTGGGCCCCAGGGGTCACACCCTCTAGACAGAGTTCATGGGTGTATCGTGACATGTGTGTCTGTGCTCACATAGGTTTCCACAGGAGAGTGAACAGAATGTGCCTTTATATCTGTGTGAGCTGAAAAAGAAAATGTCATTGAAGCTGGAGTGGAAACTGTGCAGTTCTGGAACATTTTTCACTACACATCCCCTGGCTGTTGGAGCTGGGAAGAACCTAGGACATTTTCCAGTCCTGTCCTCTGTTTTAAAATGAGGAAATAGGGCCTCCCTGGTGGCGCAGCGGTTAAGCGCTGCACTTTGGAGCTGTGGGCAGTGGTGACACGAGTTCCACGCCCAGCTGGGGAGATTCCCACATAGCGTGGCAGACCTCTCCTGCCTCACCCGCTGCTCCCCTCAGCAGTGTACTTCTGATCTGCCTGTTCTGCTCCCCGCTCTGTCTCTGGTGAACCCTCTCGCTGCCCCATGCCTCTGGCCTGTACCCCAGCTTGTATGCAGAAATAAATAAATCTTTAAAAAATAAAAATAAAAATAAAATGAGGAAATTGAGGCCCCAACTAAGAGGAAAGCAGCCAGGCTTGATATCACCTCTACTCTGTGTGGTCCCCATCCTGCCAGCGTTTTGAAGTAGATGCTGTCAGGCCCCTTTTGCAGAGAGGAAAAGTGAGGCCCATTCCACCAGAAGGAAAATGTGTGGGACAGGTGTTTAAGCCCGCTTTGCCCAACCCCCACTTCAACGCCAGGTGTTTCCCAAGGGTGATCCGGGCCCATCTGCCTTGACAACTTTTCAAGATGTCATGAGATCAAAATAATTTTCTTAATAATATTAAGGCATTATTTTCCCTTTTCATTCCCATGCTCACACAAAATACCTGGAATTTTCCAGCAACTACATGATGTATTATCTAGTAAGCCAGAATAGAGATTTGCAAAAATGTAAAATAACGGCACTCTTCTTTTTTTTGCTTTATGAAGCTATTTTCTTTAAAAAGTGTGCTATTTATATTATACTGGGTTAATTATTGCTATTTTAAATAAATAAATATTTTTAAATTTCCCAGGAAATATCAATATGGTAAACAGCAATGCATATGAGCCATACTAATAATTCTTTAGGGTCCTCAAGGAGAGTGTTAAAGGGTCCTGAAGTCAAAAATTTCAAGAACTCCATTCTATGTTACCTCTGCAGGGTCAGTGTGGGACTGTCCCAAGAGTTCATAGGTACAGGACAAGGGGAGCCTAAAGTTGGGGGCTGGGCTCCCAGTCCAGTGCTCTTTCCCATTAGTCCAGGCAACTGGGATCACTGGGTTTAAAATGCCACCCCAGCTGTTTCCAGCCTCTGCCAGAAAGGGATTCTCTGGTCAGAGCTTAAGTCCGTGTTCCCCAGCCAGGGATGTCCCTTTGATACCCACTTGCCACTCTACCCGTCCAGCTGCCCGTGCTGCCCTCCCCATGCTAGTTGTGGGAAGAGAAGCAACAGCGGTGGGAGGGTGACAGGGGCAGCTGGGCAACCGTTCCCACCCGTCCCTGGCACGGTTCTGCTCAGCACACAAAGGGCAGAGTGAATCTTGTCCTATCCCCTGCAGCTGAGGGACTAGGAGGAGCGGGGGAGGCACACATGGAAGGGGCGGCTGCCCTGGGGTAGTCCATCGCTCAGCATTCTCAGGAGGGTTCAAGTCAGAGAGAGACAAAAAGGGGGAATCTGGGGTCTATTCTTAACTGGTGAGAAGAGGTGCCCTGGAGGATGAAGCAGGAGATGATGGTTCTCACCATTCACATGGTCAATCTCTGCATCCTCACAGCAGCTTGGGGAGGGCACAGGGCAGGCAGAGCTAGTCCCATTTCACAGACGAACATGAAGGCCTAGAAAGGCAGTTTGGGGACAGTCATGACTGGCTGAATTCCATGCTGGCTGCGTGCATGCTCCATGTCCTGGTATAATGGAGCCTTGGTAAAGCATAGTCCCAGGGCTGGTCCCAGAGTGGGCAGCTGGGCAGCTGGCAACAGAAAGCACCTGCATAGCTGATGAGAAAGCAGTGCTACACGGCAGGTGAAAGTGTGGCTGGGAGATTTCAGAGAAGGGGGCAACATGGGCTGGGGTGGTAAGGTTACCGGGCAGGTGCCATTGGTTCTTGCCTGAACTTTTAGGGTGGTGGTTAGTCAGGGAAGTGGAAGGGCACTGAGGGGGGATTTCCAGGAGAGGGAAAGGGCCTAAGTAAAGGCCAAGAGTGAGAAGGCTATGCAGAGGGCTGGGCTGGGGGCAAGGTGACAACTTTGAGCCAAATTAATGGTCCCTCCTCCCCTTCCTCTTTCTCCAAGGTTCTCTGGGCCAGGTTGGTGCCAAATGAAACTTGAGGTCACCCTTTCTTCTCCAACCTTCAAACAGCTAAAAATATAAATTTTCAAAAAGAAAGAAAAAGGCATAAAGATTGTGAGAACTATAACCTCTGCACAGAAGACTGATATTGTGCAAACAGAGGCTTCTCTCCAAGAGAGGGACCCCTTTTCCAACACTGGTGTTGATGGCAAGCCCTGCTCACAGTGTCTGCTCAGAACAAGCCCCACAGCTGGATGCTGTGTCCCCCAGATGCCCACAGAGACCCCCGAGATACTCTAAAATTCTCCTTGGTTCTCCCACTGGCCTGCAGCCCACCTGGCTCAGGCCCAGTACTCGTGAGTCAGCCAATCAATCCCAGTGTTGCCAGGACAACTGGGGGTGTGAGTGGGGGATCTGGGGGTGAGCACTGCAGGGGGGTTGTCTCCTACATCTGGCACCTTCACAGAGCTGAAGCTGCTCACAGTTGAAAAAAGGAGCCTGCCCCCCAAGAAGCCCTTCCCCCTCTTTGGAGCATCCCAGGGCACTTGCTGCTAGACTTAGGTAAATATTTAAAGAGGCAGTTGGGGGGTGAGAGGCGGTGGGAGCAAACACTTCTTTCCCTCTCTGCTTCCCTGAGCTTCTCAGGGGCACTCAACTCAGATGCGAGGCTGTTAGGCAACCTGGAGGCTGAGGCCTCCAGCTGGGTAAGGGATCTGGAGAGTTAGCGGCAGCTCAGTGTTGAAGGTGTGAGGTCAAGGTATGAGGGAGCACCCCCCCACCCCATGGGACAGGAAATCGGATGAAGTGTTGAGCCATAAGAGTTCTAGCCTAAGAGAGAAATGGGATGCAAGGCTATGACTTACAAGCTCAGGAAAGTTTAGAGGGGAGGGCCTGTAGAGACACCCAGCCAGCCAGTGGTGGGCAGCCAAGAGGAAGATGAGGCCACTAGTAGAAGGGGTTCAGTGCAATAAAGCTGCAGAGGTGGCCCCAGAGAAAGAGGTAGGAAACAGAGAGGGAGGCCTCGCAAGGGGTCAGGCTTGGGTAATGAGTAGCCCCCCAGGGCACTCAGGGTCAGAGGATATGACAGGAGGAGGGCAGAGGGCAGGGCCTCACAAGTGGGCTGATTCACAGGCAAAGAGACTGGGGCCCCTTTAGCCCACCCAGTGGGCAAGGCAGGGAATCTGCCACCAAGAGCCTTCAGCGCTCAGCTCTGGCCCTAACGGTCATGAAGGTGGAGTCGGTGGGTGTGCTCAGGTCACACAGAGACTGGACACGGAGTCGTGGCCCCAAAAGTGCTGAATGTTTGCTGCACATGCTCAAAAATGCAGAATAAAGCTGCATTTAGGGTTTCCATGTAACCCTCAGGTCACTGAGCACAACAAAGTCCCCAAGAGGCACCCCTGAATTTACAGAGCTCACGGCCACATTGACCCTATGGGAGCAAGTCCTGCCACAGAGCGATGTCCCTTCCTGAAAAAGAACAGAACCAGAAGAGGAGGCTGCACAGAAGAAAAAGTACTCTAGAAGAAACAGAAGCAACAAAGCTTATGGCCTAGGGAAGAAATTCATCACAAAACAAATACAAATAAAAATAATGGGGCAGGGGAGCCTCCGGCTTACAAACAAGCCCATAGCAGACAACTAAACACTTCAGGTTAGTAATTAAGAATTTGTAACCAGAGGGGACAGTTTTCAGAATCAAGAAAAAATGACTGGGGCAAGTCTGAGGTGAAGTTCCAGATGAGTGGGAGGAGGCGAGATGGGTCCAGTGGTTAGAGGAAAAAGTGCCACTCCCAGAGAAGTGGCCATTCTCAGACCCTCTGCTGATGCAAAGCACCCCTGGGGTCTACAGGCGCTGCTCCTCAACCTTTCTGGGGCTCATCCCAATGATTGGGGGAAAGTCTGTTGAGAGATGTGGCTGCCCCATTGGGCGAGACCCTTGGCTGCCTGGGAGATACACAGGACTGCAGGGGCAGGTGCCAGCAAGAAGTTCTGGCACGCCAAGAAGACACCTACGGTGAGAGGTGTAGATTGCCCAAGGGCAAGTTTGCTCAGCTCACCCGGTTTAGCTCTCTCGGGGGCCAAGAGGACTCATGTGCCAGGGCCAAGGGCCCTTAGGTGCTCTTGCAGTTGGCTTTATCAGGACCTCAGTTCTGGAGAGCCAGGAACAAACAAGCTTCAAAGCCAAGGGCTTGGCTGGCCGAGAGGGACCCAGTCCTTCACCTCTGTCTCCTCTCCCTACTGGGGCATATAAGACCCCAATGTCACTTGGGAGTCGAGGAGGGGAAAGCACTTGCAGCAAAATGGATGTGAGCAGCAAAGAGGTCTTGATGGAGAGCCCGCCGGTGAGTGTGCTTGGGGGTGTGTGTGTGTGTATGTGTGTGTATGTGCAAGAATGCACATGTTGTGTGTTGGACCCTGACTCCTCCAATCTCTCTGGGCCTGTTTCCCCATCCAAATTCATGTATTTAACTAACCTAGGACTGTGCTAAGTTAGGACAGGGACACCACCACTCTTGGGGAGCAGAGGCGGCAGTCAAATTCCAACACTGAGAGCTGAGAGCCACCACAGAGGCCAGTGGAAAGGACTGTAGAGAGCATTGAATGAGGGGCTGTTAAACCCTTAGGTGGTCACAGGGAGCTTCACAGAGAAAATGACATTCGAGCTGGTTCATCAATGGTGAAGGGTAAGTAGATGCTCATCACGTGGAAGAGGAGGAAGGCATTGCAGAAAGAGGGGATAGTCTGTGTAAAGGCATGGAGGTATGAGACAGCATAGATTTGGGGGGACAGAGAGGGACTAGGCATGGCTGCGGTGCTAGAGGCTGGAGGAAACAACAGATAAGACTAGAGAAATAGGCCCTCTTGGGTCTCTCTAAGCTAGGCCTTAATTCTAAGCATGTGTGGGTTTGTTAAAACCTAGGCCTACTCCTCCAGGAAGCCTTCTCTGATAACCTCTGCCCTCCTCCAATTCAGAGCATTGGTATTCCATGTCCAGGAGGGTTTGGGAGGGTGTCCAGCTCATGCATGGAGAAGAGAGGGCATCCCTATGACCTCACACCTGTCTCCTTTCCACATCAGGACTACTCAGCAGCACCTCAAGGCCAGTTTGGCATCCCCTGCTGCCCCCTGCGCCTGAAACGCCTTCTCATTGTGGTTGTGGTGGTTGTCCTGGTCGTTGTGGTGATTGTAGGGGCCCTACTCATGGGTCTTCACATGAGTCAGAAGCACACTGAGATGGTGAGCAGACCTGGAATGATGGGCAGTGGGTACAGGACATGCCAGGCAGAGCAGTCAGGCAGGCTGGGCAGATAGCAGCTGCCCAAGGGGGTGGAGAAGAGGAGGCCAGGGGCCCCTTGTGGAAGGGCAGAGGTAGGCACAGGGTGGCAAACTTAGCCTGGGCTTCTCCACTAGTTGCTCAGCCTCTCACATAATTTTAGTAAAGGGGACTGAGGCAGGCATAGGCTGAAGGGATGAGTGGGGAGGGGGAATGCAGGCAGCACAATGACCCCCACTCTCAGGTCCTAGAGATGAGCATTGGGGGCCCAGAAGCCCAGCAACGCCTGGCCCTGAGTGAGCGCCTGGGTACCACGGCCACCTTCTCCATCGGCTCCACTGGCATTGCAGTCTACGACTATCAACGGGTGGGTATGCCTGGACCTCTCCTGGCCTGGAGCCCAGGGGTCAAGGGCAAGACCTTGTTAGACCCACCCAGCTCTGCCACTTCATGCCAGCCATCTCCCCCAGCCCCAGCCCTTTTGCCTTCCTGGAGTGTGCCTGAGCCCCAGATTCCAGTATGATTTCTTGTGCCCAACCAGGAGGGAGGGAGCCAAGGTGAGGGTTTAGGAGTGAGCAAGGCAGGGCCTTTCTGAATAAACTCTGGCATCCTATGCCCAGCTTCTGATTGCCTACAAACCAGCCCCGGGAACCTGTTGCTACATCATGAAGATGGCTCCTGAGAGCATCCCCAGTGTTGAGGCTCTCACTAGAAAATTCCAGAACTTCCAGGTGAGTGTATGGATGAGGGTTGTCTCTCTCCCAGGACTGCTGAGAGGAACATTTGAAATGATGGCTGTTCTGGCACCTGTGAACAGCTGCTCCTCTGGATTGCTAGGTGACAGTCCCTGTCTAGACTCACCTGCACCTCACACATCCCCAGCTCCGCCCACTGCCCCAGCCACTGCCCAGGCTGTTAGGCCTCAAAACCACCTGGGGGCTTTTGACTTGAGCACAGGCCTCTCTTTACTGGTGAGGAAACTGAGGCTCAGAGAGAATGCCTGACCCCTACGGCCTCACAATGAGGTCTGAGGAACTACAGTTTCCAGGCTCCAAACCTGGTGTTCTTTCCAGACCAAGCCTGAAGGGCCTCCCTCGAAGCTAGGCCAGGAGGATGGCAATGGCCCAGGTTCAGCATCCTCCAGGGACTTGGCACTCCTGGGCACCGCCGTGAGCACCCTGTGTGGAGAGGTGCCCCTGTACTGGATCTAGGATCCACCAGGTGAGCGGCAACCCCAGAGGGCTTGGGCTGTCTGGCCAACCCCAAGTCAGCTGAATACACAAGGGACCCACTGAGACCTGTCACTGGGGCACTCACTGGAGGGAAGGTTCTTCTCCCTCACCTCTCAGTAACAGTGTTCCTTGGCTTCACAGGGCCCATGGACACCCCAAGGAGACAGGAAAGACCCGGGAGTAAAACGTCTTTTGAAGACAGGCAGGAAGTTGCTCCTGTCCAAGCCGGGGACTGATCCATAGAAATGGGAGCTGTGGGAGAGTGGAGGGGTGAGGTGAGGTGGGTCCTATGGGCCAGGGACTCCTACCACAAAAGAATAAAGCAGCCTGACTGAAAAACAATGGGTGTGCCTTTTCCTCTCCCACCCCTAGTCCCGCTCTCGGTGGGGCCTTGCGGGGGCAAAGGGAGCGCTCCCTCGGTCCCGGGGTGATGCGGGATGGGGGCAGCAGGAGGGGACTGGGGAGCAATCCGCGGACTTCAGGCGCCCCCCAGCGGCGCCTCCCAAGAAGGGAGAGGACAGAGACAGCGAGAGACTGCAAGACAGCACTAGAGAGACCGCCGCGGAGATGGGAGAGAGCGGGGGTCCAAGAGCTGGAGAGACTGACACTCGGGTTGAGAAGAGCCGCGGGACGGCGACGCGGGTAGCGAGCTAGGTGCGGCAGTGCCAGCACCCCGACTGCGGGCCCCGCAGCTCGAGAGCAGCCGCCGCTAGAGGGCACCTCGCGGGCGCGGCCGCCGGCCCGGCACCCCGGGGTCCAGCGCCCCCGCCCCGGCCCGGCGTCCAGCGCCCGGGCCGCCCGGACCCCCGCCCGGGGCTGGCCGGCTGCTCGCTCATCCCCGCCTCCGGCTGGCGCGCCGCCCGGCCCGGCAGCGCACGGTCCCGGCCCCGAGGGGGGCCGAGCTCCGGGCGAAAACCCGCCCTCCAGCGAGCTCATTTCCCTAAAAAGGGGGGGAGAGAGGGAGGGCGAGAAGGAAAGAGAGAAAAAGAAGGGAAGGAGAGGAGAAAGCTGGAGGCGCCGGGAGCGGGCTGCGGAGCCGGGCTGGAGAGGGGGGCGGGAGACAGGAAGGAGGGAGGCGAGGAGAGGGAAGGGGAAGAGGTAGGGAGAGCGGGGGGGAGCGCGGGAGGAGGGAGCGAGCGGGCCGGCCGAGGGGAGCGCCCTCCCCCTCGCCTCCAGTCCTCTGCTTCCCCTCTCGCCCGCTCCCGCGTCCGGGCGCGACCCGCTGCCACCGCCGCCACCACCGCGCCCGCCGCCCGCCAGCATGCCCGGCGTGGCCCGCCTGTCGCTGCCGCTGCTGCTCTGGCTGCTGCTGCTCCCGCGCCCGGGCCGGCCGCTGGACTTGGCTGATTACACCTATGACCTGGGGGAGGAGGACGACTCGGAGCCCCTCAACTACAAAGACCCCTGCAAGGCGGGTAGGCGCCCCCCACCCCCGCGGTCGGCTGGGGCGCGAGGGGCCGGCGCGGCCAGGCCCGGCGGGAGGCGCGGGCTGCTTAGGGTTTGGGGTGGGGGGAGGACGGTCCAGTGTGGGAAGCCGGGAGCTGCCTGGTTGGCAAGGCAGTGGGGAACAAAAGAAAGAGGGAGAGAGGGAGGGGGAAGTTTGGGGGACTTTTAGGACTGAAGTTATGCTGCTGTTTGTGGAAGCTGCTGCCGCTGCCTCTGGTCTTCCCAGAGGATTCCTGGGAAAAGGTCCCCGGGTGCGGAGAGAAACCTGAGGGCAAGGAGGCTTTTCCTCCTACAGGAAACTTTTCTGGCCAAACTCCTGTGCGTGTGTGTGTGTGTGTGTGTGTGAGTGTGTGTGTGTGTGTGTGTGTGTGTGTGTGTGTGTCCCACTCCAGGACATTGGTGTTTTCCAGCCTGTCTGGGCTACCCCAGAGCAGTACATGTGTCCAGCTGGGTGCTGGAGGCCTGCATCTCTAAGGAGCAGGTCCCTTGAGGCCCCACCCAGTCTAAGTAGAAGAAGAAAAATTTTCAAGAAATCTTCTGAGACTGCACTCCCTGCGTCCCCACACCAGCAGCAGCTTTCTGGGATGGAGGAGACAGCTGTCAAAGTCAGAGAAGCCAGCCCAGGAAGGGCACTTACCTCTGTCTCTGTTGCTAGAGGCCCCTACCTACGCCACCTCAGTGTGTAAGGGAGAGAACACAGATGACTCAAATACTATATGTCTATCAGCTCCTCACTCCATAGACACTGGACACTAATTAGCCGAGGTCAGGGTCCCGGAGTGTGTGTGTGTGTGTTTGTGTGTGTGTGTGTGTGTGCACACGCGCGCGCGCGCATTTTTGGTACATGAATATCCCATGTAACCCCTTTACGTATGCTAAACCCAGCGGGGTCCTGCCCTGGAAGTGACCAGATGGCCAGGCACTCCCGTCTCCGGCCACTTGCCTGATCGAATGACCCTGAACAGGCTGCCTGGGACAAGAGAACACACAGGGAATGAGATATCAGAACCTTTCCTCGACTTCCTGGCGCTAACTTCAGCCTGTCTCCCAATAGCCAGAGCCAGGACCACAGGTCCTAGATTAAAGGGGCAGATTGTTCTTGTTGTGACCCATGGACCTCCTCTTCAGGTGGATAGGATCAAAGCACACTGCAGGAGTAGGAGACCTGTCCAGCTGGAGGAGGGGAACCCAACCCCCTGTCCCTTCCTCCTATGTCCCTGTGGGCTGGATAAACCCGACATTGGCCTTTGGTCATCTTCTCTCTCTGGGCTGGGATGGACATGAGACTGAGTGGACAGAGCATGTGGACTTGGGAGGCATGCGGACCTAGCTGTCAATGCTGTACCCACAACTCATTAGCCGCGGTCTCATCTCTGACCTTTGCTTTCTAGCCTGTAAAATGGAACTGATGTCTGTCTGTATAGTTGGTGGTAAGGAGTAAATATGAGAACACTTCTTAGAGTTTAGCACACAGTAAGCACTAAATAAATGTTGGCTGACTACCCCCTGGTTTCTGTGCTTCAGACTCTTACTTCATTTTTTTCTGAGGGTTTGATTTTCAGGAAAAAGGAGTGTCTCCTTGACCTCGTCCCTGAGTCATTCAACTGATCTTCATTTACTGAAAGCCTAACATGTGCCAGCCAGACTTCATATCGTGGGAAAGAGCAAAACATGACAGACATGGCCCATGCCCTCCAGGAGCTTACAGTCTAGTAGGGCACAAGACATATGCCCACATAACCAGTAGCACAAACTACAATGTGCCAAGTGCAGCCCTGGAGGGAAGGCCCTCTGGGTTCAAAGAACCTCTTGCCTCCTGCAGTGCTGGTAGTGGTGTTGGCAAAGAAACTGATCACAGCAGACTGGGCTGGTTTGGGGGGGCTTCATGGAAGACGCAGACTGGGGCAAGGCCTTAAAGAATGGGTAAAAAGCCAATCTGATGGATTTCACTTCTAGTGCAGTTGGGGTGGTGTTCTGAACAGAGGGAGACTGAGGGCTTTGTCCCCAGTCTCAAATTTCGTGCTGGGTGGGGCTGACTGACTTGGAGCTTCACACAAGGGCTCTGGAGGAAGCTTTTCCACTAGGGTGAAGTGAGGCTGGTGAGGCGCTGGGCCAGGGCTGGGTGGCTGAGTGAACCTGAAGGCCTGATCAGGCCAAGCACCAAGGTTCCATCAGGCCTTCCGCGGGGTGTGCCTTGGACTGCTTGGCCTCCCTCCACCCTGCTCCCTAAGACCCACACCACCACCCTCCAGTGCTGGTCCCCAGGCTGCTTCTGCTCATGTTGCCATCTCTCGCCTGATTTTGCCTCTTGCCACCTCTGAGCCCTGACCTCCTGCTGCTGGAGGGCATGATGGTGGCAGGCCAGCCTAGCTCTACTTCCGCAGGGTGCCCGCTGACCTCTGCTCACTCCCTGTCCAGCTCCTTCTTCTTCCACCTCCTCTCTTTGGCAGACTTCTTCCAACTCTCTGGAGAGACAGTCCCCTTCTTTGGGGGTCACCTCTTGCTGTCACTGTCAGTATTATGGCTACTGTGGTGGTAAGGGCAAAATTAAGACCCTTGATGACCTGGAGAGGTTTCTAGATCTCCTGGTAACACCAGAACAATGGGCCAGAAGCCACACTGGTCTGTGCATGCTGAGAGCTGGCTCCACCAAGCCTTCCTCTCCCACCTTCGACGCGGAGATTGCAATCCTGCCCTGACTGCTTGAAGGTGGGAGGCCAAACCATCAAGAGGGTCCTACTCACAAGATTCTCCGCTCCCATGGGCTGGCCCAGGTGACTTAACATTGACCCTCAGGGTGTGGGAGAGACCCTGGAGGCAAGAATTGGGACACACTTGCTCCATCAGCAGAGAAGTCCATAGGGAATGCTCCTGAGTCAGGGAGGACCTTACTGCCATCTCTTCCTCAGTTGGCGGGGCAGTAACTCCCCAGTCCCCATCACTGTCCCTACCCCAGGGGCCTGGCTTTGGATTTCAGAAGGTTTCCGGGGCGGCAGTACAGGCTGTGGAGGTGGAGAAGCAGTCTCTTCTCTCACCAAACCACCTCCCCCCCAGACACTTTGAATGAGTCACCCACCCACCTCTGCCCCTGCTCCTTGAGTCACCTTCTCTTTTCTGTGCCCCAAGGGAGGAGGAAAACCATAATCTCTTGGGGCTCCAGATGGAGGGGAACCAATGGAATCCCCTAGGACCAAGGCACACTCAAAAATTCTAGTATCTCCAAGGAAGAAATTCCTCAGGCCACCAAGGACCCCCTCAGAATATCCAGGGGATTCACCTAATACTTCCTTTCTCCTCTCCATTTCTAGAATTGCCCTTCTCCTTCTGGGGGGGGGTGTGTGTATGTGGCCTGTGAAATGGGGTGTGAATATGCACTTATCTGTGTGTTTGGAAACACTAGGGCTGGCACAGGGAAGTAGTCAAGTGTGTGTTTTTGCACATTTGTAGTGTGCCCCTGCTTCTTGGGCAAGTCTGTTCAATTGTGCATGAATGTACTCCTGAGAACCTATAAGTGCGTGTGCAAATATGCAGCTGTGCTTAGTGTATATCTGTGCTTCAGGGCATGCACAGGTTGTAGGAGTGCGTCCTCCCCCAGCTAGGAGCTTGCATTTGAGTGCCGTGACATGTCTGCTTGGCAAGTGTGGCTTTGGAGATCCATCCCGGCAGCCTGGCTCCTCTCCCTCCCCTGGAAAGGGATGCTTTGCCATGCCCGGAGGAGACTGAGGACGCCCATGGGATTGGCTCTCGCTCTTCTTTCCTCTTCTGCTCTGGCCTGGCTGTGGAGCAGCCACGAGTGCTCCTGGCCGGTTTACAGCCGGAAAACAAAACAACGACTACCCTGGCCCTGACCCTGGGACTTCCTTCCCCCTAAGGAGGAGGACCTTCCCCCATAGCTTCTCCAGAGGGATGTGCAGCTCCTGACCATCAAGCTCTCCTGCTCAGCACGTGTCTCCTCACCCCCACTCTTCCCAGGCATTCTTCAGCCATGACACTCCCATGACACTCCCACCACGGGGTACCCACTTATCTGCAGCCAGCCGGGGACCTGGCCCACCTTCCCCTTGCCTTGCCCCACACACAGCCCTGGTCCGACAGGCCAGCACAGTCCTGTGACCTCTGTTCTTAGAATTGAAGGTTCTGCTGGGAGGCCTGCGCCAGTGAACCAGCATGCCCTTGGACAATAGAGCTGAACTCGAGCTTATAGGGTTGTTAGCTGTGAGTTGTTAGGGGCGCTGTTAACAGTGGTCACTTACTATGCTCCAGGCTCTGTTCAGGTGCTTTATTTACATTCTTGTTTTATACAGTAACCCCAGAGACCAATTCTATGGTTAGATTTCTATTTAGGAGAAAAATTGAGGTTTAGATGAGTTTATATGACCTGTCAGCTAGTGGTAGCCAGGCTGGGGTTAAAGATAGGTCTGTCTGACTCCAAATATCTCACTCTTTGCTGCTTTGTCCAAAGGTGAGTCTTACTGTCTGATCACATGTGTATATGGTGATGCGTGTGGATGTGGGTGCATGAGTTTGGAGGTGTAGTGTCTGTGCAAAGGTGCAAAGTGTGCAAAGGAGAGGGGGTGTTTATGTGGCATACTTGTGGGAATCCCTACCACTCCCTTGGTACCTACCACTCCAAAATACCATCCCAGTCCCTGCTAAGGCCACCTATGTCAAGTTAAAGGCAACTTCTGTTGCTATCCCATCAGTGGGCTGAGCCAAGGCCATCAAGGGTGACATCTGAGTAAAAGAATCTTTCTTGCGTGGTGGAAGATTCTGGGCCACTTACCAGCTTGTGACTATGGGCAAATCATTTCTTCTCTTAAATCCAAGCATTCTGGTCTGGAAAGTTGAGGAGATAGTCTGGAATCTAGCCACTACTTATCTCTGCAAGGGTTTGTAATGGGACACTCCTAGGCAAATGCATGGGTGGGGCATGCCTTAACGGCAGGTCCGGGGTGGGCTGGGATGAAATGAATGCATTCATCTGAAAGCATTTTGTCAACTGAAGAGCACCAGGGTAACTTTAATAAAGCAATAAGTTAACTGCTTATTGCCACTGTTACTGGTAATAATGGGTCCAGAGCTTGTAGTTGTTTTGTGGGTGCTGGAGCTTGTGCGTTTATGTTTTGTAGGACTGTCTGTGACTATGCGTGTATTTTTTAGTCGGTTGGCTGTGTGGGTGTCTATTTTTGCGTACGTGTATTTACAAAATGGATTCTACAGAGGTAGTGAGCTTCAGTGCAGTGAGCGCTGCACTGAATCAGGGGCCTGGGAATCAGGGGTCAACAAATCCGGCCTTTCCAATGACTATACAGTGTGCTCTTGATTAAATCATTTCTCTTTGGGCCTCAGTTTCTTCATCTGGAAAATGGAAGTCTGGCCTGGATGAGTGCTGAAGGCATTTCCACATCCTCTGGCCAGGTCTAGAGCACACCTATTCAGGTCTGTGTTGATGGGTGTGTGTTTGCGGCCTGAAGAATAGCAGCGTGATCCTTCCTTCGAACAAGCACTGTTCAGTGCTGTCCACCTGAGCGCAGCATGGGCACTGCCCTGGTGGGGCTCTCTGACCTCGCAGAGCTCTGTGTTTGAGCGCGTGGGTGTGGATGGCGCCACTAGTCTATGGGAACTCTGAACCCCATGTGCCTGGTTCTGTGTGTGATGAATAAGTGAGTGACAGTGTGTGTGTATGTGTGCATGCGTCCACCCAGTGGACCATCTGGGGAGGAGAAACCTGTGCAAGGCCTCAAGGTTAAAATAATTTGTGTAATGCTGCCCGCCAGGCCTGTGTAGCCCTCAGGATGAGAAGCAGATGTCACTGTGGGAGGAGCTGCAGGGAAGCTGCCCTCGCTCCCCATCCAGGCCAGCCTCCCTCCTCCCCCAGCTCAGCCCAGCGTGAAGACCTCATCTGAGCTCCTTCCTCACGCTCAGCGCTGGGGTCTGCTCCCTCTTACTAAACACTCGCACACACACTGGGGAGCCTGGCTCCCCGAAGACATCTCTCCCCAGCTCCAGAAGTCAAAATGGCCTGTTAAGGGCAGCACCCCCCTGCCTTTTTTCCTCCAGAAAGGGAAACTTGAGACTCAGAGATGAAGCACTTGAGAACTGTTCAACTTTTTCCTCAATGGGAAGCTTCCATTATGGGTCCTGGTTTCCCTAATATGCTTATTTGCCTCAACTTTTATTCATATCCTCCTCTCAAACTAATTGAAACAGCATTTGTTGAGCGAACACCACACGCCCAACAGTGTCAAGTTTATGGGTCCACGACATAGACCCACTTTTATTCTCTTCAGAGCCTCTAACTGTCGGGTTTGTATACACGTGTTGTCGTTGAGGTTTGGCGCTACGTGAGAGGAGAGCGCTGCTGTCCTGCTGGCCACTGGAGCAGGGCCGGGCTTGCGGTGCTTATGGAGTGGAGTAGAGGACATGTCGGTAGGGGCTGGGCTTCAGCTTTACTGGGATCCCAGCTAAAAGGCAAGAGTGAGTCTCCCAGGAGCCTCTTCTCCTTTCTCACAAGGCAACTGAGGATTTTTTTTTTTTAAGGGCAATTGAGAATTAAAGTTGCAGTGAGGTTGGGGCGGAGAGGGGGTGGGTTGCCCCTGGGGTCCAGGACATCAGAGCCACGTAGGAGGACTAACAGCCCCTGACCTCTTCTCTTCTCACTAGCTGCCTTCCTTGGGGACATTGCCCTGGACGAGGAGGACTTGAGGGCCTTCCAGGTGCATCAGGCTGAGGGTCTCAGACAGCGTGCAACCCGCGGCTCTCCCACCAAGGCTGCAGGTACACTGGGTGTGGGCTGACGCTCCTGTGTCCCAGAATGGTCTAGAATTGGAGAGACAAGGAACCTCCCTGTTGCCGTGCAGGGTCCCCCAAGACAGAGGTCAGTGTGAGGACTTACCTCCCCATGGGCTATCTTTATCCCTCGCCCAGAGGAGGAGCAAATATAGACATATCAGAACAGAAGAATCAACTTTGTTTTTGCTTATAGTTTACAAAAGCACTTCCAAAAGCTTTCTCTAACTTGACTGTTCCCAACCTCCTTCAAAGGTAGGTGTCAGACGACCTCCGTTTCGGACACAGGCACACAGGGGGTAATATGCCTTGCTCAGGATCACGTAGCTTGTCGGTGGTGGAGCTGGGACAGGAAAGCCAAGGCTCTTCACTCAATACCACAGTCCCCTCTCCCGTGTCCTGCTCCCACTTTGCAAGTGTCTGTGCATCCTGGAAAGCTCATCTCAAGAGCTTCTCTTGGGAGATCTGGCCTGATCAACCCAGGGGCTTTATCTCTGTTTTTGTTCTCTCTCTGCTCTGCACTTACCCTGTTAGTATCTCACTCATCACACCTTATTCCATTGGCTTGTTTATGTCTGTCCCCCCAGCTGGACTCAAAGTTCTTCAAGGTTAGGGATGGTTCCTTCTTACCTGGATATGGCCCAAGCACCTCCCAACCCACCTGGCATTTGTGAATGGGTTAGCAAAGGGACACATGCCGGCCCGGCGGCCTCAATTCTGTCTGGGTTTCTCAGGACTCTGGAACATGGACCTGCCAACATGTAGTTAGCTCTCCCATTGCCAAAGGGTGGGATTCTCACCTGGGGCATGTTCTGGGCACATACTGATGGTGCTGGGCAGTGGTCCTGTCCAACTTGAGGGAGGATCTTGGTGTGGGAAGCCCACGGAATAAAGGACAAACTGTTCCAGGGAGCAGCAAACACTGGAGGGAGTAACTGGGTGGCCAGGTAACTAGCAAGGCTGACTTGACCTTAGTGGGGACCAGAAGACATGGCACCAGGGGAAACAGAAAGGGGGAGTCTGCATCTCCTGGTCTGCCACTAGCCCACCGTGCTTCCTCACTGCAGACATGGATGTGACAAGAGCCGGAACCATCACAGAGAGCTACTACTGTGTGAAATGAGTATAGTGTTTGGGAATGCTTAAGGAAGACATCAAGTTTTGTCTGCTCCACAAATAGGAAGGTGCATTAGATAAGATCTAAACTCAGATCCCCCCAATTCCTAGAAAATGAGTACACTAGGTCCTTAAATAACATCATTTCATTCAACATCATTTAATCATAACACGACTGAGGGGAAAAAACACGATTCCTGGTTGGGGCCACCGTGTAGAATTTGCCTGTTCTCCCAGGTCTATGTGGGTTTCCGCAGACTCTTCAGTTTCCTCCCGCACTCCAAAGCGTGCAAGTTAGGTTCCTTGCTATGGCTAACTCGTGGATGTATGTGAGACCCCTGTAGTGGGAGGGGGTCCTGCCCAGGGTGGGTGTCTGCCTTGCGCCCTGAGCTGCAGGGCGGGCTCCCGTCACCCACAACCTGAGCTAGAATAAGCAGCTGGAAAACAAATGCATGAATCCAAATTATTTAATATTAGAAGTGTTGGGTCTTTATTTAAAAGTTTGGTGAGTTCTGAAAACCAGATATATGCCAAAGGAACTTAACTCTTGCTCATATTAATTGACCTGTGGTAAAATTGGTTTCGTTTTATGTCATTTCTTTCAAGTCACCGTTTCCAAAAACCTATCAAAGGCGTTAAATGGAGACTCACTGCACACCGTTGTTCTCTTTTTCAGTAGAGCCAATTTTCGATATTCATGATAGTGATGATTAGATCATTATGATTACGATAGAGCAGCCTTCAGTTATCCTATAAGCTCACTGCGAACACTAAATTAGCAAATACTGAACCTTAGAGAGACACACGGTTCGGTTCCTGCCGGCCTCAGTCGCCCTATCTTTTGTGTGTTTCTGTTCAAAGACACCTTGTTTGGTTTAGAGTTGATTCATTAACATTGACCCAACGGCTGGCTAACAGCTCTGTAACTCGTGCCTCTCCAGCTTATCTGACTTCCCTAACTCGTACTTTCTAAGGCACATCTCAGCTTCCCCAGCCTAGGAACAGTGTCAGCACTGGGGAGGTGAGCATTTTAAACATGGAAATCATCCGACAAAAAGCACAAAAATGCAAAACCCAGGTCCTAAATAGGCAGAGACAAGGACCTTCATCTCCAGCAGGATAGCTGAAACAGAGACCGAGCATCATTTTGCTTGACCTCAGCTGGAGACAGGCACTTCGTGCAACTGATTTTTCACTGCTGGCATGTGTGAGCGAGTGACCGTGAAAGAGCTAAAGCTATTGAGTTGGGTGGTAAATAAATTTCATGAGTGGGCAAACACAGACTCACCAAATAATGAGAATCAATTATCGTTCCCCCCTCTCCCTTTATTCACCTTCTACCAATGTCTTCCTCTTTCCATCCCCAGGAAACTCTTCTGCCCCCAGCTGTCACAGTGCTAGTGCGCAGCCTCAAAGGAGAAGCCGAGGGAGACGGAGAAGCAGGTCCCGCAGCCGGAGGGCGGCCACTTCCCGACCCGAGCGTGTGTGGCCCGACGGGGTCATCCCCTTTGTCATTGGGGGAAACTTCACTGGTGAGCGTGATGTCGGGAAGCAGCCTGCATCCAGGCCTGGGCCTGGGGTTGCCCGTTCGTGCCCCTGGCACACGTGGCACCTTGTGTTTATCTGTCCAACAAGCTGCTACAAACTCTTAAGCGGGTAGGTGGAAGTGGGCCAGTCTGGACACAGTGACAGCCTGGCCTTCTTGTCCTGGCAGGCAGCCAGAGGGCCGTCTTCCGGCAGGCCATGAGGCACTGGGAGAAGCATACCTGTGTGACGTTCCTGGAGCGCACCGATGAGGACAGCTATATTGTGTTCACCTACCGACCCTGCGGGTGAGCAGGGACTCCTGGGTTCTGCACCCTCGGCCATCACCCCACCCGTGTTCTGACCTGGGCATTGGAGCTGCCCAATGGGGCACAGCCCTGCATCATCTGTCCCCTCCTACCATGGCGCATCTCCCCAGGACATAGCCTGAGCATCCCACACTCAAGTCCTTTCCCACCCTTCTGCTCCCCTGCCCCCCGGCAGCCTCGCCCGGCCCCTGAGTGGATGCACTCCCCCAGCTCGGGACCACCCCCCTGAGCTGGCCCCGCCCTCCAGGTGCTGCTCCTATGTGGGTCGCCGAGGTGGGGGCCCCCAGGCCATCTCCATTGGCAAGAATTGCGACAAGTTCGGCATCGTGGTCCACGAACTGGGCCATGTCATCGGCTTCTGGCACGAGCACACACGGCCCGACCGGGACCGCCACGTCTCCATCGTGCGTGAGAACATCCAGCCAGGTAGTGCCACCTGCCCAGCCCTGGCTCCAGGGCTTCTGGGGGAGGGGGGTGCTGGGAGCTGCTCCCTTTGTAACTCAGCATTGGGAGTCCTGCTCCTGCCCCGAGGCATCTCTGCTGGGACAGCAGCAGCTCAGGAGCCACAGAGCAGTTGCGGAGCTATTTTAGGGAGCCAGGCCAGGACCTGGTGCTGGTTACATAGACCATCCGGAGCAGCCAGAACCCACCTGGCCTTGAGGGTATGACATGGGCAGGAGCGGAAGTCCCCCGTGCCACCCAGGCTTTCTCTTACTTCACCCAGTTTTCTGCTCTCTGCCTGTCCCGTTCTCTAAGGGTTTTTCTGTTTCTCCTCATTTTCTCTTCCCTCCCTTCCTTCTCCCCTCTCTCTCTCCTTAGGCCTCCTCCCACTCTTCACTGCTTTCATCTTGCTATGGGTCTAGAAATGGGCCCTTCCTTCCCATACTCCCTTTGAGCCTTCCCTTCAGCAAGTCCTCACTCAACTTGCCCCTCTGCTGGACAGACTCTTCTAGAGACCCTCCCTCCCCCTGGGCTTCCCTTGGCTGCTCCCAGGACCCTCAGGTAGGGGGGCACCTCTCAAACCCAGGGAGGACCCCATTCCCACCCTGAAAAGGTGGCACTGCATCCACACAGACCCCCCCACACACACACCCTACACCCTTTTCCTGGTCTTCGCAGGGCAGGAGTATAACTTCCTGAAGATGGAGATACAGGAGGTGGAGTCTCTGGGCGAGACCTATGACTTTGACAGTATCATGCACTATGCCCGGAACACGTTCTCCAGGTGAGAGATGGCCCGGCCTCTTCTGGGCAGCCCAGCCCTGCCTTCTGAAGGCCTCCTGCTTGGCACAAGCCTGTCTACCGGGGGAGTCACCGATGACAAGAGTGGACCTCTGGGCAGCTGGACACCAAGCAGAGAGTCCATGGGCACTGCTTTCACTGCTCTTTTCTTCCACATAGGGTCCAGGCAGGCCCACACTCACAAAGCCTAGGTGCTCACTGGGACTGTGTGCGCTGCAGCCTGAGAGGCTGAAATCCTGCTGCTCTGCCCGCCACCAGGACAGGGCTGTGCCAGTCCTAAGGGGCTGAAAGCTTCCCTCATCCTTTGGCCACAGGGAGGGGGGGCACATTTCTCTCATTGGGAGCTCCCTTATCTGATCAGCCTGCCCTTTTGTAATTGACCAGTTTGCACAAAGTCTGACTCCTCTCCTGGACCAGCCCCCCTCCCCAGCTCACGAGCCCACAGATACTCTTTAGCCTGGGCACAAGTTCCCAGCAGTCACAGCCAGAACCCCCAGAGGTGATGACCCAGCCTCCCACCGCAGCTTCTCTTTAGTACAGTGTGGGAAGCCACCCTCCCTCCTCCTCACACCCCCACCTCCTTCACCCGGCCTTTCCCATGCCTGGCTCTTTCCTTTCTCTCTGCTCTTCAGCTGTCTCAGGACTGCCCCCCCCGCCCCCCCCCTCCTCATCGCTTCTCCCAGACCCGCTCTTCCTGCCCTAAGACAGGTGGGAAAAGACCAAGGATGGGTGGTGAGGTCATCCTGCCCCCACACCCACGGACCCCCACCCGGAACATTTCCCACCGCATCCCACCCCACCCCCTGCTGAGCCCCAGCCAGCTGGGTGTGAGTCAGGGCTGCCTCATTCCCCTTCGTTCTGCCCTCCCAGGATTTAGCGGGGGTGGGGGCGACTGGGGACAGGAGATGCTGATGGATCAGGAGCTGGTGGCGCTGTCCCCCGGGTCTGTCTGGCCACCGTGGAACCTGCTCTTTGGCCTTGTCCCACATGCTGTCAGAAGCAGCCCGCATGCCAGCAAGGTAGAGCGCTGGCCCTGGGTCTGCCTGGGAGAAGCTCAGCCAGGGCTGAATCAGCATGGGGGGCCCAGAAGCTGGGGCTGGGTGGGCCTGGAGACTAGGGTTCCTGATCTCATGGCGTTAGGAGTCAGGGCCATACCAGAAGGCCGCTGGGGCACCCCCAGGTTCCTGTGCTGTGGCTGCCACGGAGCAGGGTGGCTGCTGGTCAGTGGGCAGCATAATGACAGGGTGAGAAGTCTCCGCCCGTCCCTGACCCTGCTGTGGAATGTCTGGGCTTTGGCAGGGTCACGACCTTGGTGCCCACAGGCAGCCACCTCCTTTCGGCAGTCTCTCATCCAGGTCGGACTTTCCCTCCCCAGGGGCATCTTTCTGGACACCATTGTCCCCAAGTATGAGGTGAACGGGGTGAAACCGCCCATCGGCCAAAGGACCCGGCTCAGCAAGGGGGACATCGCCCAGGCCCGAAAGCTCTACAAGTGTCCAGGTCAGGGCAGGGGGGATGGAGGGCAGGGCTGAAGGGGGCAGAGGCCAGGGCCTGGGTGCAAAAACTCTCAAGCTGTAAGTCTTAGAGAAGGTGGAGACTGCCCGCTGTTAGGGGATGGGGCACTCGAATAGCGACAATGCTCAAGTTTGGAACCAAACTGTACCCCTGACAGGTGGTGGTAAGACACTGAGCACCCACCTTTGAGGGTGTGAGAGAATGGGGGGAGAGACTGTAGCAGCAGAAAAGGGGAGCGCAGAGTAATTCTCAGGGAGTAGAGGCCCACCAAAGGAGCTCGACCTTAACTCTGGACCATGTGGCCTTGACAGGAGACATCCTGCCTCACTAGGCCCAGGCGGGGAAGCAGGGTGGCTGTGCTCTGTGTGAGGAGAAGGAGATGGATCTTAAAGGGACAGGACCATCCACATTCCCTCCTCTCCTCAACCATTCTTCTGTGCCCCCAAAGAAGCCAGGGTGGGGAAGCCAGAAAGAAGGGAGAACTGGGTACCTGAACCCAACACCCAGTCCTTCCCTTTCCTTGACAGCCTGTGGAGAAACCCTACAAGACAGCACCGGCAACTTCTCCTCCCCCGAGTACCCCAATGGCTACTCCGCCCACATGCACTGCGTATGGCGCATCTCTGTCACACCTGGGGAGAAGGTAACTGGGCACACCCTCCTTGCCAGAACCCCAAGAGTAGCATAGCTCCTTCCTAGAACTCTGTGACTGTGAGTGACCTAGCTGGGCAGTGCAGGGTCATTTACCCCACTGGAATGACAAGCAAGCCCCTCACTTGCAGAGGGGCCCCCGCCACCCCCAGCCTTCCAGGCATTTCCAGCAGTTGTCATGAATGCTGACTTCCTGGTGGCCCTTGCTATGCACCAGGCGTGTCTGCAAGTGCTGCTCAGACCCGCTCGCTGCTGTGGAATCCAGACACTTCCCTGCCCCACCCTGGATCCTCCGTGTCCTGCAGACTTTTATTGCTCCAGGAGACAGCTTTAAGACTGAATTTTTCTTGAGTGGAACATGGTACTTAATGTACCGGTGTCCATCTGGATTAGAATTTATTACTGGCCACATTGTTTGTTGCAGCAGCTCTCAGGTCGTCTTGAGTTAGAATCCCAATTGCCAGCAGGTAGACATCGCTCTTCCTCTGGCATGAGCTCACTTGATAAGTAGATCCTCTGGGTCTTCCCACAGGGTCTTAAAATGTAAAAATACTGAACAGGACACCAGCCAAAGCGCTTGCTCTGAACTGATGTGACCCGTAGTCTGCAGGCTTTGGGCAGTTCTTCCACCAGCAATGACATCATTCAAGGTCATTGCCATCCTGACACCTTGTTGTGGTGAGCTGCTCCTGAGGCCACGCCTTGGTTGTCTAGATCATGTCAGCACAGGAAGCGGTTAATAAGTGCTGAATACATAGGTAGATTGCCTCACCAAACCAAATCCACTGTTTTACCAGTTAGTAAAACCCCTTCAAAAAAGGAAGTGAAATTTATTTAACGTGCCTTGTTTCAAGTGACCTCAAACTAGCTCCCGGTAATCCAGTGTTTCTTTTCTAATTGGTCTCAAACCTTCTGTTTAATTGAGGATTGACTCAGTGATTTGCTATTCCCAGAATACACTCCAAACCCCCTCCCAACACACACGTATGCGCGCACACACACACACACACACACACACACACACACACACACACACACACCCCTCTGGAAGTTTGGAAAGTCTTTTGTTCTGAGTTCTTAAGATTACAGACACTCATCACATCTGCAAGTTATTTGAATGTCTTCTGATGTCATTTTTGAGCCCAGAGACTAAAGCCAATTTAAAGAGGTGCTCACTGGCTCTCTTCCTATAGTATTGCGCCTCCTTTGCCTTTCCAAACTATGCTTATTTTACTTTTTGTAATCTGAAAGTCATTCTCATTTATGACTTTGAGTATTTCTGTCATCTCTCATGGTTAGCTTTCTGCTATCTTCCTTCAAAAGTGAATCCATCCCTTCCTTGTTTTTATTATTCTAAATCAAAAATTTTAGTCCTTTTTGCTGTCTTGTAATAATTGTGCCCTGGTTTCCTTTATCCCTCTGCCAAGGGTTTCTACCAGTCCAGCCTTTGGAAATCTCCCTGCAGATCACAATAATGGTACTACTAATAATAACGGCCACTAATGATTATTGAGCTTATGATCCTTTACGTGTATGTCCTTTAATTGGCACAACAATATAAGCTGAGTACAAATATTATCCCATTTTGCATATAAGAAAACAAATTTGGAAAATTAGGTAACTTGCCTAAGACCACAAAGAACCTGAATTATAACACAAAAGTCCGTGGTTGCAATGCTATGTATATTCTAAAGCTCTGTCCCATTTCAACAATTACTTAAATGTCCATCAACAAACCTATGTGCCCACTATGTGCCAGGCACTGGGACAAGAATATGAAAAGACAGCCCCAGCCTTGAGGAGGGCAGTCATATAGAGCTTTGCTTTCTCTTCTGTTGGAGATTTACCCAGCTGGCATGGGTGGCAGCTTAGTCAACATCAGCACCTTTCCCTGCTGCTCTGGGCTGGCCTGGGCTGGCCCTAGTCTCGTGAACATGTGGTCTTGTTCCAGGAGCCTCTGTGCCTCAGGCCTGCCCCTTCCATAACCCCCAGAAGACTCCCATCCTTTTTCAGAGGCCAGGCTGGAACTCCAGGGAGAAAAGCAGGCTTTGGATGAAAAACCCTGATTGACTGATAGTTGTGGGAATACCACACTAAAAATGGTTCATACTCCTGGATGGAACTAGAGTTGTAAGTGAACCAAAGATGGACGGTGGGGGGACTGAAACATTTAAAGGGGCAAGATAGTCATAAAAAGCTGGTGTCGTAAGATAATAATGATCACTCTTTGTTATTTAACCATTATGTGCCAGGCAAACTGTTAGGCATCATCTATGCATCCTCTCACTGTTCCTCCAACAGTGTGTGAATACCTGGTACATTATCCACACTGGATAGATAGGGACTTGAGACCCAAGGACGTGAGTAAATCTGCCCAAGTTTACATGAGTAGTAGTGGCAGAACCAGCACGCAGACTCCAAAGTCTATGCTCTTTGACAGTAAACTTGAAATAAATCCACCTGCATTAGCGGATGGACTTTGACATCTATTTTGGCTACCCGGAGCTTGTTTTTCAAAAGCTTCCCAATTCTCAACTTTTTGCCAGAAAAGTGAGTGATAGGTGAATGTTGTCTGATACCATTATGCAAGCCAGAAGCTTGTCAAACAAGAGAAAGAGCCTCTTTGGAAGGCTTCTCTTAGGCTCCCCAGGTCACTTCGTGGCTTATTATTAGCAACTGCCCGGAGAGGATTTTCAGTTTCCCAAGCAACAAAGGCAGCTTCCTTATGTGTGAGAAGTGTCAGAAGGAGATGGTGGTCAGATGCTGCAGAGGATCCAGGAAGATCTCAGTGTCTTTTGGACCTGGCAGTGTCCTTCCTCATTCCCACTTCTGCCTTCTGATATCCTGCCTGTGCTTCGAGGTCTGATACAAATTCTGCCTCCTCTGGAATGCCTTCCCTGACCTGACCTCCCACCCCCACCTGGCTACAATGACCCCCTACCCTCTCTGCCAGGCCTGAGCTGGACCCTTCCCTAAGTCCCTGCCTCTCCTTGCTGACAGTGTGGGGCTCCTAGAATGGGTGTGGAGGGGTGGAGTTGACATTCTGTCTTTGCACAGTTGTTAAGCAAATTGGATTGGCAGCCCAAGGGAGGCCACATGGAGCAGTGTAAGTGGTTCAGGGTGCAAGCTACAGAATCAGAGTGGCTGAGTTTGACTCCCAGCTGTTTAGTGAATCTCTGATCTTGGGGAAGTTGCTTAACCTCTTGGTGCCTTTATTTGCCCGTTTGTAAACTGTGATATACATGAAGGGCTAGACTGGAAGCTAGCACAGTGTGGGAGGCAGCGGGAAGTAATCTTAGTTGGTATTGTCATTCCTATATTCTTAATCTAGTAAACGAGTAAACCTAATCAGCTGCCTCTCTCTACTTCCAGGAGTCTCCTCTGAACCATCTCAAATATCTTTTTTTTTTAAAGATTTATTTATTTATGCATACAAGCTGGGGTGTAGGTCAGAGGTGTGGAGTGGTGAGAGGTTCACCAGAGATAGAATGGGGAGCAGAACAGGCAGATCAACCGAAATACACTACTGAAGGGAGCAGCGGGTGAGGCAGGAGAAGGTCTTCCGCGCCATGTGGGAATCTCCCTGGCTGGGTATTGAACTCGTGCCGCAGTGGTTCTAGATAGCTTCACAGTGCTGCTCTTAACCCGTTCTGCCACCAGGGAGGCCCCCATCTCAAATATCTTAAGCAAACTTAACTCAGAGTGATATTAACTTTTACTGAGTATTGCACTCTGTTGGATGCATCTGTGACAGGCCATGTGTAACATACGTATATGTATCTAATGCTGTTGTAAGCTTCACATATATTAATTTAATTCCTCGAAGCCGGATGAGGCAAGGACTTAGGTCACGACCATCTTACAAATAAGGAAAGGAAGGCACAGGCAAGATAAAGGGCAGCCTGTGACCCTATCAGCCAGACTGATTCTTGATAATGGGTCCCCAGGGGTGATGTGTCCTCTTAGTTCTTCCCTGAGCTCACCCAATAAACAAGAGGAGTGCTCCCCTCACTGGAGACTCTGCACCCCATCTCTCATTTAATCCCCCAACTTCGCAGTGGAGATGTTATGATCACCTCCATTCTTCAGATAAAGACACTGAAGCACAAAGAAGTCAAGTCGCAGGTCTGGAGTCACCAGCCAGGAAGTGGTGGCGCGCGCCAGGTTTTCTTTGGCAAAGGGCAGTGAGTGGCCCTGCTACTGAGCACAGCTGTTTCCACATAGCAGAAGCTGTCATGGCTCTTCACCAGATACCTCCAGTCTCAATATAGCCAGGCCTGTGCCTCCTGTAGGATGGCGCTGGCCTGCAGCACACATTTCTCCCTCCTGAGACGCCATTGTCCCTCCTGCCCCCAGGAGTGGGGGTGGGGCGGACAGTCCTTTGAGGCTCCACGGACTGGGTGCAGTTGCTCTGCTTCAGAGGGTCTCCTCCTCCCTGGCAGATCCAGGGTGGTTCTCAAGGAAGAAGGGAAAGTTGCTGCTGTTCTTAGTACAGCTACTGAGGAAAATAGTTTGGCAGGCCCAAGAGGCCACGTGGACAGTGGTTAAGGGTATGAGTTAGGTAGTACCAGTTAGGAAGTTCGGAGTGCCCTCACTCAGCCGTCGCTTTCCTCCTTCCATCCAGCAACTCCTAGATATTTTTGTTGTTTGCTAGATATAAAAATAACATAGATGTGTTGTAAAAATTTGGAACAATATAGAAATGCGTTAGATAAAAAGTAACTCTTCTCCCTTGCTCCTTCTCCAAATCCGCCACTCAGAAGCAAACTCAGCCTGTTCCATGTGGTGTTGTGTCCTTCCAGACCCCTCTGGTGTGTGTGTATATGGGTGTCTCTGTGTAGCTAACAAACAGAATTATACAAACTTTCACAAGGTTTTGTCTTCATCCATACAGCCTTATGCTCTACCTCAGTCGTCGCCGTAGCGGCTCAGCATCCCACCATCTTGATCTCTTTTAATTTAATTATTAAGTCATCCCCTGCAGGTCTCTATTGATGGATGTTTGAACTAAGTTTTTCCAAGTTTTCATTATTATCAAAAATGCTACCATTAATATCTTGAAACTTTCTACACATAGGCAAGTGTAATTGTGCTAAAAGCACAATTCTATTCAACAAATATTTATTAAGAACGTCTCTGTTCTTAATATACTCGGAGGTTCAATAATGATTTAAACAAAATTCTCCCCTTCACAGGGTTTACACTGTGATGGTGGAAGGGGAAGACAGACAATAAGCTAAGATGATGCAGCAGGTCAGATGGTAGTGCAGTGGGGGAAATCAGCAGAAGGTAAGGGAGTGAGGTGGCGGGTTACCATTCCATGCGGGGTGGTCAAGGAAGATGAATTAGAACAGAAACCTGGGCCTCCCTGGTGGCACAATGGTTGAGCGCTGCACTGTGGAGCTGTCGGCAGCCTCGATGCGAGTTCGATGCCTGGTGGGGGAGCTTCCCACATGGCACGGCAGACCTCTCCTGCCTCACCCGCTTCTCCCCTCCCCACCCGCTTCTCCCCTCCCAGAGCAGTGCCTGTTCTGCTCCCCACTCTGTCTCTGGTAAATCTTCTCATCACTCCACACCTCTGCCTGTACCCCAGCTTGTATGCATAAATAAATCTTAAAAAAAAAAGAACAGAAACCTACAGGAAGTGAGAGACAACACCAGGCACATAGCTGGGAAGAGCTTCCAGGCAGCAAGTGCAAAGGGCCTGAGGCAGCACAGGCTTGATGTGTTTGAGGACCAGCATGGTCAACGTGGCCAGAGCTGAGTAAGCAAAGGGAAACATGGTGGGAGATGGGGTCAGAGACATAACAGGGGCCAGGTCATAAAAGACCCTTGTGGCCATGGTAAAGACTTCAGATTTCATTCTGAGTTACACGCCTTAAAGGATTTTGAGCAGAGGGGAGATCTGATTTACATCATAAGAATTCTGCTGTGTTGAGGAGCAAGATCAAAAGCAGGGGCTGTTGAACTAATCTTGGAAATAGCTGACAGTGGGCCAGGATGCATGTTAAGAACAGGCAGTCTGAAGAGGAGAGATGTGATGGGAGGGCGTGAAAGGTGTGCTGGCAGCATCGAGGAACCGATCCCTGTAAGGGTCCTGAGCTTCAAGTGAGCCACTCTGCATGGTTATAATTTTTTCCTCTGGCCACATTTCACAGTCCTGGTACTAGTGCAGAGGAGTATAAAGCTGGATTTGACGAGGATTGTAGATTTCAGGGGAGGACAATGAAGAGAAAGAGGTGCGAGAGAGCCGAGGTGGTGACAACGATGCAGCGAGTATTTGCTGTGAAGTGATGCGGCCACCAGCCCTGTGCTGGTATAGCCAGTCTGTTTCTAAAAAGATGAAATATTGGGTTATGAAACATAGGCTCCATAGCCAAAGCTAAACAGATTTTCAGCTTTAGTTTTTCAAAATGCATTTTCAAAATGTATTTTTAGAATAATAATAATACTTTCAGTGACAAATGATAATCATTAAGAGTAACACAGCACGTTTTTCAAAACAGGATCTCATTCTATTATATCTCAGAGGGCTACAATAAATAAAAGTTCTCCCAGACACAAACATATTTAAACTCACATATGAATCAAAAGGAAAGAAGGAATTTCAACTGTGGTGCAAAGCAAGGTGGGAACTGGAGGTATAAGACAGAGAAAAGAACTTAGACTTAGTGGACTGATGGTTGTAATGAGGTGGAAGGATTGTTGGACTCTGTGAGCAGAGGAAGTGATCGAGGAAAGACTGAGTCATGTGGCTGGAGAACGAAGTCCTCGGACTTGAGATGCTGACAAGATCTAGGGCATGAAATGCTCCTTGTGGCCTAGAGGGGTAGAAAGGGCGAGATAAGAGGTCATGGAGCTAAGAGGCCGGATCCTGGCACAGATCACTAGGTGGCTGTTGAGCTCAGCAGAGATTCTGCAGGTCGGGAGGGAGAGCCAGAGCTCTCTGCTGACCGTATAACAGAGACACTGGCTGGGGGCAGCAGCTGCCGGCGCCCCGCCCTCTCCACAGCCCTTGTGTCCGGTCTCCACTCTACCTGCCTCTAACCTCGGTGAGCCAGAGGTCCCCTTCTCCTACAGCAGGGAGCCCCGCTGGCACCTAGCAGGGCCTAACCCCCACCCCGGGCCACTGTGTGCCCACTGCACACACTGGAGTCACATAAGTCTTTCCCCAGAATCCCCACTTGCTGGACTCTGACTACACAGCAGGTTTGGGGGCTCACTTTGGAAATTAAGGAAGCATTTTCCCTCCTAAAAAGTGTGCGTCTGTACCTGTTCTTCGGCCCCTGGCTGGGACACTCACCCAGCATCCAGTGTTGGGGGCACACTTGGGGAAATGGGCTCACACGCTGCTGGAGCTTAGAGCAGCACCTGTATCCTGAGGTGCTATGTCAGGGGCGAGAGGCTTTGCTCACTCTGCACTCAGGGGAGCTGAGGTTCGGAGAGGCTAGGTGATTTACCCAAGGACGCACAGCAGGAAATGCAGAGGTGAGATTCAAACCCAGCCCCCCAAGACTGGAGTCTGAGTTTTTTTCACCAAGTGATCTCTGTAGGAGCTCTTGCCCGCGATACAAGTTAAAGAAATTTGAGGGAAAGACCCAGGTCTGGTACTCCCCCCACTAGCTAGCACGGCCTCTGCCAGAACCCGGCTGTCTCTGCTCCCCTTCCCTCTGCCTCACCCCTCTGGACCCTTCACTCCCATCTCAGAAGCCCAGTGCCACATGCCGCTGGAGGCACTTCCTGTTGCAGGGGAGACGTCTTCCTCTGCAGCACTATGGGAGCGCTGGGTTGATTTGATCCAGAGCAATGCCTACCGGGGCCATCAGTAGGTAGAGACCCTTGGTCCCCTAGGAGCAGGAGGTGCATTTTAAGTGAGCACCCCCTGGGGTTTCTGGGAAGAACATGAGGAGGAGGTGGAGGGTGTCTGTGGCAAGAGCTCCCTTTTGGAACCCCTTAACTATTTACCACCGTGGCAAACTGTCTCCGTAAAGGCAGCAGTGGGGCCACAGTCATAGAGCTGGTAGGCAAGGCCGGTCAGTATGGGGAGCAGCGTAACCCTCTTTCTCCCCCGTCTCCCCAGATCATTCTGAACTTCACGTCCATGGACCTGTACCGCAGCCGCCTGTGCTGGTACGACTACGTAGAGGTCCGAGACGGCTTCTGGAGGAAAGCACCCCTCCGAGGTAATGACAAGCCCACCCATTGCCACCCCCCGCCCCCAACACACCACTGACTCCTTCTTAGGGCCATTCCCGTCACATTCTCTTCATCCTCCCTGGGGTGCCTCCTTGACGAGGGAGGCACTTGGCCTAGGAGCCAGGAGTCCTGGTGTGAAGCTGCAGGCAAGTCCCTTTTCTGCTCTGGGCCTCGGAGCTTGTGACCCTTCCTTAGAGGGCGCTTCCAGGGTACAGGTGCGGGGGGTCGTGGGAGTTGATGGGGGAGATGCACGGGCCCATCCCCACAGCTGTGGGCTCTTTCTCATCTGGGTCTTTTCAGAGGCTCCAATTTCTCTGCCAGGTCTGGCTTAAGGTTGCCCACAGTGCAGTCTGGGACCCCGCGGGCTCTACCCCAGGCACAGTGCCCACACTTGTCTATGCAGGATGCTTTGTCCTTGGTGAGAGGAGTAAATGCAGGAGGGTGAGTGGGTCAGAACCACAGCACAAAGGTGCTGTAAGAGAATCAGGTGTTGGGAGAGCGTGTTTCCATCCAGCCCAAGCAACGCTGTGAATTCTCTTCCCTTCCGGGCATGGGCCCAAGCAGCTCAGGACTGCTTGAGAGCATTAGAATCTTTGTCCCACAGCCTGTGCCTGTGGCAAGCTGAGAAATTCCTGCTAGTCAGCCTCCTCCTCACCCCCCAGGTTCTGATATTCCAAAGTTTCTTATCAGTCACCCAAAGCAGCTGTCATTGCAACACTTCCTCCTCAGCCATGTTAACATTTCCAAGATTGCAGTTTCTTTTTCATAACTTACATTGCTAGGTCAGCACCCTGTCTCTTGCTGTATGCTAGGAAGCACCCAGTATGATTCAGAAACACAAATAACCCCTAATAGGTTCTTGGCTAGAAGGAACTCCACAGACGGCAGCCTCATCCACTTACATGAGCTCCTGAGGGTTTCATTCCAAAGGGATATTTTCTGACCCACTCCCCATATTCTGGAATTGATTTGGGGTCCCGTGGCATCTGTTGCATTTGATCAACTAAAACCATTTTGGGATGTGCAAAGAAAGTTGTGTTAGTTATCGATTGCTACTTTTCTGCAGAGTTCAAGTAAGAAAAAAGTAATGATGGTAATATGCCTTTTTAAAAAGTAAAATGTGTACAGTTGCTTATTGAAAATAGTCACCTTTTCTTCCCAGAAACAGACTTTTATTCCACAAGGGCATGAAATCCTCTAAAAGTGGTCTGTGGCTCTTCAAGGTCAAGCTGGACCTTGGACCAGGTGCAGGCCAGCTGAGGGTGTGTGGTCTTGGGAATATGCACCAAATGCAGAACGGACCCAGGGCCCCCGAGTCCCCTGGAGAGGTGTCGTGGGCTTCCTGGTGCAAGGATGGGAGAGGCTGATTTGGCTGCATCGCCTCTCTGTCCGCTCTGCAGGCCGCTTCTGCGGGGGCAAACTCCCTGAGCCTATCGTCTCCACTGACAGCCGCCTCTGGGTTGAGTTCCGCAGCAGCAGCAACTGGGTCGGGAAAGGCTTCTTTGCAGTCTATGAAGGTACTGAGGAAGGTGAAGGGGGGAAAGTGGCAGATGGGGGGTCCCTGGGCATCCTAGACCCCCTCTCTCCTGGTACTGCAGGGACAGGTTGAGGACCCTCAAGGGAGGAAGCAGAAATCCTGGTGGAATTGTTGGGGTTGGGAGGTGGGAGGGACAGGTAATCTGGAGGGACATGGAAAGGGCTGGATGAGAGACTCAAGCAGGGAAAAGCATTTTGACGCATCTCCTCTTTTGCCCACTTCACCCCGTGTCCCCAAAGCCATCTGCGGGGGTGATGTGAAAAAGGACAATGGCCACATCCAGTCGCCTAACTACCCAGATGATTACCGGCCCAGCAAAGTCTGCATCTGGCGGATCCAGGTGTCCGAGGGCTTCCACGTGGGCCTCACCTTCCAGTCCTTTGAGGTAGGTCAGAGACCTGGGGGTCCCACGCTTGAGTGCCCCAGTTGTCCCAGCCCAGCTCTCTGCCAGCTCCCGGGTATTGGGTCCGGCCCGACAGCCAGCACTCCTCCTCCTGCTGACGGAGTCCCTGCCCCCAGATCGAGCGCCACGACAGTTGTGCCTATGACTACCTGGAGGTGCGTGACGGGCACAGTGAAAGCAGCACCCTCATCGGGCGCTACTGTGGCTATGAGAAGCCAGATGACATCAAGAGCACATCCAGCCGCCTGTGGCTCAAGTTCGTCTCTGACGGATCCATTAACAAAGCTGGCTTTGCTGTCAACTTTTTCAAAGGTGCCTCCTTCCCATTCCCCCCATGGCTAATCCATCGTCTTCATTCCTTCTGTTTAGTTTTTACATTTTATGGTGCTAAGAATGCATTTCTAAGTGTGCAACACTGAGTTGCTGACCACAGGCATGTTGAGCAACAGATCTCTGGAGCTCATTCATCTTGCTTGACTCCAGCTTTATGCTCTTTACTTAATAACTCCCAGACCTTGTCAACCACACTCTCTATGTATATGAATTTGACTCTTCTGGGTACCTCATATAAGTTGAGTCATGCAGTATTTGTCTTTCTGTGACTGGCATTTTATTTAACCTTGTGTCCTCAAGATTCATCCATGTTGTCACATATGCAAGTTTTCTTCTTTTTCAAGGCTGAATAATATTCCATTTTGTGTATCCGCCATATTTACTTTATCCTCCTCCACTGATGGATATTTAGACTGTTTCCACATCTTGGCCATTGTGAATAGTGCTGCGCTGACCTCATCCCTTCTTCACGCACTCATTCAACACAGGGCTTTTAAGACATGTGTTGGCCCTGGTGCCCTGTCCTTCTACTTATGGCCTAACTGGGGAGAAATGGTCAATCCCCCTGAAAAAACACATACCTTACTGAGTAAATGACAATCTTATGTAAAAGTAGCTGACACATGGTAGGTGCTCAACTATGAATTCAAATTCATAGTTCAGGAGTTGCCTAAAAATCTAGAAGTTTGTACAGGAGGAATGCCAGTGAGACACAGAGGCAGGCAATGCAGTAGAAGCTCAGGAGGGAACAAGGTGGTGTGGAGTTTTGTATCGGTATGACCTTGGGCAGGATATTCCACCCAACCTCACTTCCTTGTCTGTGAGTGGGGCTATTCCCAGTCTCTGCAACCCAGGCCTCATGCCAGGACTGTAGGGGAAATGCCAGACTAGCGCTTGGCCAGGGATCTGCCCCGCGGATCCCAGTAAAGGCAGTGGCCAGAGCCCAGCCACTGCTTTCAGAAGGGAGGCCCTCTAGGGTCCACCTGTCTCCTGCTTCAGGTCACTACTGGCCCTGCGGGACGCTCACGAGTAGGCTCCACCAGGCACAGGGCGAGATTCTCAGCAGCCTTAGGGTCAAGTGGAACAAGGAGTCCCACGGCCTCAATGCCAGGTGACTCACAGCTGACTCCCACCTTGGAGTGGGATTCAGGGTGGTCACAAGAAACCTGAGGGACCCTGAACTTGACTCTCAAGCCAAGGGAAAGAGGAGGGGACCGGACCCTGACCTGGGAGTCACGTGGTTTCCTCCTTCCGGCAGAGGTGGACGAGTGCTCCCGGCCCAACCGCGGGGGCTGTGAGCAGCGCTGCCTCAACACCCTGGGCAGCTACAAGTGCAGCTGTGACCCTGGGTACGAGCTGGCCCCCGACAAGCGTCGTTGCGAGGGTAAGTGCTCCCCAACTGCCCCAGCACCCCAGACCCTCCCCAGCCCGAACCCTGCAGCCCACACCACGCATGCCTTGGGCAGGTCCCTTCCTGGAAAAGTAAGGGCTCCCTAGAGCTTTCCCCACCAATGGACAGGGAACACATTTTATATCACAGTCCCGCAGAACATTCTGTTACCAGGTGTGATGTGCTCTGCTATTTTTTTCATTCCTAGTCTTCTTTTCAAATGCTGATCTTGACCTGCCAGTTGATTTCACCACCCACTAGAGGTCACGATCCTCACTTTGGAGGCCAGTTCTTGGACAGGCAGTTTCAGCCTCTCCCCGAGCCTGTTCCTGAGATGCTGGTGGAAGTGCTCCCTAGCCACCAACTCCAGCTCAGCCTGATCTTGCTGTGTGGCCTCTCTCTCCTACCCGCTGAGCAGCCTCGCTGTCCACCACCCTGCTGTCCTTGACCACCCTGCCCTGGAAGGTGCCCTCACTGGTTCCCTCACCAAGAAAATAGTGTATCCACACTCTCAACTCCTCAACTCCTTGCATCCTCTAGATAGTCACCTCTCCTGCCCCTGCCCCTCTGGCCCACACAGACCAGACAGCAGTCCTGGGGTACAGAATCCACAGTCCCCATTTCCTCCATACTGCACTGAGCCCAGGTCTCCTGCACTGAGCAGGACTCCTGGGCACGACGCCCCCATGTCCCCGCAGCTGCCTGTGGCGGGTTCCTTACCAAGCTCAACGGCTCCATCACCAGCCCAGGCTGGCCCAAGGAGTACCCCCCCAACAAAAACTGCATCTGGCAGCTGGTGGCCCCCACCCAGTACCGCATCTCTCTGCAGTTTGACTTCTTCGAGACGGAGGGCAATGACGTAAGTGCCTGCCCACCTGGGGATGAGGCGCTGCAGGAAGTCCGGGCGTGGGGGCTGGATCTGGTGCCCGCTTCCAGGCCTCTGAAAGACTCTCTAAGAAGGCAGAGGAGAGACTGTGGGCAGGGCTGGCATGGGGAGCACAAAAGGGGGCAACAGGGGTGGGTTTGGTAAAACGGGTAGCTAAGGGCGAGAGGACCCTCAGTACAGGAGCCTCGCTGGGCAGGGTGGGAAGGGAGGCTCCCGGGAGGAGGCTGGGCTGGAGCCACGCTGCCCGCAGGTGTGCAAGTACGACTTCGTGGAGGTGCGCAGCGGGCTCACCGCAGACTCCAAGCTGCACGGCAAGTTCTGTGGCTCCGAGAAGCCTGAAGTCATCACCTCCCAGTACAACAACATGCGTGTGGAGTTCAAGTCTGACAACACAGTCTCCAAAAAGGGCTTCAAAGCCCACTTCTTCTCAGGTAACCCGGGCTCCCCAGCCTGGAGCCTGCCTGCCCTTCTTTCTGCCACTGCACCCTGCCCATCCCAGCCCTCCCTAGTGCCGGCAGCGATAGGCTCTGTCTCCTGCTCCCCCCACTATCCCTCCACCACCAGGCCAGCCCCTACGTGTGTGAACCCCTCTATTCCTGAGCCCTCAGGGCTATGAGAGGCAGCCTGAGATAGGCAGGACAGAAATGAAGAGAGAGGGCATTCCAGGTCCCAGGAGCTGTGCAAGCCGGGGCCTGAGAGAGGGCAAGCCCAGGGAACAGGAAGTTCAGTGTGACCAGAGAACATGGGGTGCACCTGGTGCGTGTTTGCGTTGGACCATGTGGGGCGGATTATCTGGCAATGGCCAGGCCTCTAATCAGACCCTGCATAAGCCAACAGGGTTCATGCTGGGGCCTTCAGCAAACATGAGTGGTCTCCCTCCCTCCCCACCCTGCCTCGCCTGTGGGTGGGGGACTCAGACCCAGACAGCATCTGTCTACTGAGAGGGGCCCGTGAAGGCTCGGATCGAGTTCCTTTGATGGCGTAAACCGCAGTCAGCAGGCCCCTGCCCAGCTTCTGAGCTGGACCTCCAGGAGTCCCAGGAGATGCTCTCCTGCCTTATTAATCTCTCAGTCTTCCGCCCTGGGCTAAGTTGGGAGGTGGCTGGTGATCTTCCAAGAGCAATAGGACTTGGGACACAGCAGTGTAGGCAGGAGCTCCGTGGAGTCAAGTGTGGGAGAGAGTGGGAGGCTGGTAGGCTGGTGATTAGAGCAGCGATTTTTGTGGGGGAGCAGCCCAGAGACCCTCATCTCCAAAATGCCTGGTGGGCTGGGCTTGGGGCAGCAGGAAGACCAGAAGCCCATAGCCAAGTCCTCGCTGCCTGCCTTCTCCCCTCCTTTGCCCAGAGTTCTGCATCCTTGACCCCCTATGTAACACTCTGCACCCCTGCCTGCCCCAGCTGGATGTCATGCACTGCTCCTGTGCACTGGTTCCCTGCTTGGCACTGCCAGCCACCCTGTTCTGCTTGAAGTGCCCACAGCCCCATCCCGCTGCTTGCTGAGACCTTCCCCTTGCACTGTAAATTCCTTTCCTCCCTGTGTCCACCTGGAACTCCTGTGAGGAGTTCTTCACAGGGCTGAGGGGATGTAACACCTACTCAAGGGTGGGCTTGGCCCAGTGAAACCATTACCTGCTTACTCTTGTCTCTTCCTGCCCTTCTGTTGCCCCAGTCTTGGCGGGGGGAGGGGACAAACACGATCTGAAAGACAGAGAGCCCAGGGCTCTCCTCCCAAGGTTAACTGCCTGCCCTGGCAGGACCCATGCTTACCCCCCCCCACAGCCCTACGCACGCGCGCGCACACACACACAC
>PVIJ01012907.1:0-47437 GCA_004024925.1 Scalopus aquaticus | reverse complement strand
GCCACGACCAGTGGGACCAGCACTCCTGCCACCACCACATCTGGCACAACGACCAGTGGGACTAGCACTCCTGCCACGACCACATCAGGTGCCACGACCAGTGGGACCAGCACTCCTGCCTCGACCACATCAGGAGCAAAGACCAGTGGGTCCAGCACTCCTGCCCTCACCACATCCGGCACCACAACCAGTGGGACCAGCACTCCTGCCACCACCACATCAGGCCCAACGACCGGTGGGACTCACACATCTGCCACCAGCTCCTCAGGCCCAATCAGCAGTGAGACCAGCACTCCTGCCAGCACAGCAACTGCCTCAACCTCCAGTGCTTCCAGCTCTGCTGCCATCACTGCTTCTGGTACAATATCTAGTGTCGCCAGCACCCCTGGCATCACTGTGTCTGGTACAACGTCCATAGTGGCCAGCACACCTGCCAGCACCCCAATCGGCATAACGTCTCCTGGGGCCAGCACGCCTGGCAGCACTGCTTCTGGTGCAACGTCCAGTGGGACCAGCACAGCTGGTAGCACTGTGTCCAGTTCACTCTCCAGTCGGGCCAGCACTCCTGCCAGCACCACGTCAGGCACAACTTCTGGTGCATCCAGCACACCTGGCAGCACTGCAACTGGCTCAACGTCCAGTGCATCCAAAATGCCTGTCAGCACCGCTTCCGGAGCAACATCCCACGGGGCCGGCACCTCTGCTAGCACTGCTTCAAGAGCAACGTCAAGTAGGGCCAGCTCTCCTGGCAGCACCGCATCAGGTACAATGTCCAGTGGGGTCAGCATGCCTGGCAGAACCACTTCAAGTGCAATATCCAGTGAGGCCAGCACGCCTGCCAGCTCCGCTTCCAGCACAACGTCCAGTTGGACTAGTGCAGATTCCATTATCAGTTCTCTTTCGACTCTCGGAGGAACCAGCATGCCTGTCCACACTGGGTCCACTTTCACCTCTGGCAGAACCATTACAGCCTACACTACTGAATCCATCATGACCTCTAGGAGCACCCGCATACCTGTCAGTCCTGGATCCAGCACCAGCTCTGGTGGCACCAGTTCTGTCTCCAACACTGGATCCAGTGTGACTTCCAGAGGAACCAGCACAAGTATCAGCACTGAATCGGGTGCAATCTCTAGTGGGACCGGTACAGCCTCCAGTATTGGATCCCTTATGACCTCTCATGGGATGAGCACACCTATCAGTAGTGGATCCAGTGCCACCTCTATAGGGACTACCATGCCGGCCCACACTGGATCTGGCATGACCCCCAGTGGATCTAGCACAACCGCCAACATGGCATCTCCTGCGACCACACAAGGTTCTGTAATGCCGTCAACCGGAATGCACACACCTTCCAGCAGTGTTGGTACAAGTCCTCCAGTGAATGAACTGAAGCCCACTGGGTCCCTGAACCCGTGGGAGATCGTCCTTATCAGTCTGGTGTCAGTTGTAGTGGTTGTGGGATTCTTTACTGGGATGATCTTCTGTGTGGTGAGTACCTCATATGTGGGAAAGGATTTGTAGGAACACAAGGGTATGAAACTAGGGGCACCCAGTTGGGTGGGTAGGAAGGATCAAGAGAGGGTTACTAAAGAGATATAGCAATTTCAGACACAAAAACACTAATCCGAAAGGATACATGCACCCGCATGTTTATTGCAGCACTGTTTACAATAGCTAAGGTATGGAAACAACCCAGATGCCCAAAAATAGATGACTGGATCAAGAAGATGTGGTACATATACACAATGGAATACTATTCAGCATTCAAAAAAGACAAACACATGCAATTCGCAGCAACATGGAAGGACCTAGAGGGGATCATGATCAGTGAAATAAGCCAGAAAGAAAGAGAAAAATATCAAATGGTTTCACTTATAACAGGAATATAGGGGAGCCAAATAAGAAAGCAACATTCAGCAGGGAAGGAGGGGAGGGGAGGGCTCAAGAGGGGGGAGGAGGGGAGCACGGAGGACTATGGTGATGGCTCCACGGGTGAACAGGTGGTGGGTAACTTATGGGGAATACATAATAATGTAAAAGATACGAATAACAAAATAAATATCTATTATATTAAAAAAAAGAGAGATATAGCAATTTCAAACCAGAGAAGGCAATCAATGTCCAGATGAAACTATTGACTTATGGGAAACTGGGCAAAATTAAAAATAAAGACTACTTTAGAGAGTACTAGATGAGGGATGAGTTGAAGGGGGAGAAGATTCCAGAAGGAGTTCATGGTGAAGACTTGGGCAAGGGGGTGACAATTCTAAAACTATTCATCTTTCTTTTTTCTAGAGAAACTCCTTGGCCCTGAGAAATGTTTTTGACACACCTGTCTACAGTCCCCACGGCCCCAACCTTGGCCTAGCCTTGGAGGAAATCACAGTCTACCACAGGCCTAGATGGAGTCCTCACTGATTCTGGATGAGACCATTATCCCTAGAAGCCATGGAGATGAGAGGGAGATACAACCAGCACTGAGTGACCCCTGAAGTGAGATTATCACATTCCTCATGGAGGGAGGTGACCCAGGAGGCCAGAGACCCGAGCATCCTCATGCATCCCCAGGAGCCCTCTCTCAGCTTCGTTTAGGTCTCTCACAGCCCTGGGAAGTCACTTCCTTCCTCTTGCTTTTACCAAACACTGGAAAGAGGATTCAATTGGTCATTTAGCTAAGAAATAAACACATCCAAAATATATGAAAGATAATGTGTGTGTTTGTGTGTGTGTGTGTGTGTATGTGTTTGTGTGTAAGTGGATATCTTTAGCACTGAGTTAAACTTCAAAGTTATGTGAGAGAACCCCTATGCCATAATCCACTTGACATTCAAATCTCCACAGTAAAATCCCAGGACCTCATTCATATCTCTACATTTTTCAAACTTTCTTGCCCCGAGCAGGACCTCTGTATCCCACAAAACATTCTAAGGTTGATGGGTAAATTGAGTTTGGAGAAATGACAAGGATGGGGCAGGTACCAGAATTCTGTAGGCTCACTGATTAGGCCTGTGGCACATACAGAACACAAGATGGGGAGATGAAATCGCTGGAGCCATAGGCGGGCACATTTGCTCACATTCAGTTTCCTTTGCTCCTGGACTAAGCATCAGAATGAAGGTGCTAGTTAATCCTTTGTCTTTCTCAGAGATCTCCCTTTAAAAGCAGAGAGAAAATGCTTCCTGTTCTAACAAGGCAAAGCCTGCTGGCTTGCAAAGACCCAATATTTCAAGAGCCTCATGGCAGAGACATCTAGGGTGAAGCCTGAGATTTTCAAGAATTCCCCTCCCAAGTGCTGCACAGTTCCCCTTCATGGTTCAGGGGAAAAGGCGACTCAGCCCTGTAGGTCTTGGAGGACAGAAGAGAGCTGCTTTGGAAGGTTGAGTTGCTCCAGGTCTACCAACCAGTGGCAGAAGAAGGAAATAAATCATAGCAGATAAATGAAATGGAGACCAAGAGGAGAATAGAAAAGATCAACGGAACTAAGGGCTGATTCATTGAAAAGGTAAACAAATTGACAAATCTTTAGCCAGACTCACTAAGAAAACAAGAGAACTCAAAGTCAGAAATGAAAGTGATGTCACAACTGATTCTGCAGAAATACAAAGGCCCATAAGAGACTACAATGAAAAGTTATACACCAAGAAATTTGACAACTTAGAAGAAATCAGTAAATTCCTAGAAACATACAATATACCAACACTGCATCATGGTGAAGTGAAAAATATGAACATATTGATTACTAGTAGGAGACTGAGCCAATAATCAAAAACTTCCTCCTCAAAGTCTAGACTATGTGGCTTTACTGCTGAATTCTGTCAAATGTTCAAAGAATACCAATCCTTCTCAAACTCTTCCAAAAGTATAGGAGAGGTGGGAACATTTCCAACTCATTTTATGAGATCAGTGTGAACCTGACACCAAAAACAGATAAAGGAGTCACAAGAAAGAAAATCACAGGCTAATCCTTGGGGAACCTAACTGCAAAAATCAACTTGGGCTCAGCAAACTGAATTCCACAATGAAGTGAGAGGATCATAAACCATAATCCAGTAAGATCTGTTCAAGGGATGCAAGGTTCACACTGATCTCATAAAATGAGTTGGAAGTGTTCCCTCCTCTCCTATACATTTGGAAGAGTTTGAGAAGGATTGGTATTAATTCTTTGAACATTTGACAGAATTCAGCAGTAAAGCCACATGGTCTAGACTTTGTTTGAGGAGGAAGTTTTTGATTATTGGCTCAGTCTCCTACTAGTAATCAATATGCTCATATTTTTCATTTCACCATGAAAAGGTGCTGAACTTCATTAGTTATCAGGGAAATACAAATACAAACCCCAATAAAATAGCACCCCACACCTGTTAGGATGGTTATTATCAAAAAGAAAAGAAATAATGAATGTTGGCCAGGATGTGGCAAAAAGGGAAAACTTATACTTGATAGATGGGATGGTTAATTGTTAAAGTCACGGAGGTTCTGTACTATGGAAAAAAAATAGATCTACCATCTGATCCAGCAATTCCAATTCTGGGAGAATATGAAGAATATGAAAGAATCTGAAGAATATGAAAACATGAACTAGAAAAGACATGCACCTATGTTTATTGCTGCATTATTTACTATAGCCAAGTAAGGAAACAACTTAGTTGTTGTTTCAATAAATGGATGAAGAAATTTGGTGTGTGTGTGTGTGTGTGTGTGTGTGTGTGTGTGTGTGTAAAATGAAACATTACTCAACTGTGACAAAGAATGAAATCTTGCCATTTATGACAACATATTCCATGATGACCTTGAGGTCATTATGTTAAATGAAATATCAGACAGAGAAAGACAGACACTATCTATATGCGCTCACATACAGAATCTTAAAAAAAGATAAAACCAAACCAAACACCCCCAAGCTCATAGATAGTTAATTGCCACAGTGAGGAGCTGTGGGACCAGGTGGGAGAAATGGGTGAAGTACAAACTTGCAAGGTACAAACTTGCAATTACAGAATAAATATGTCACAAGGATGTAATGTACACCATAGTGACTACTGTTAATAATACTATATTGCATGTTCAAAAGTTGCTAACAGATCTTGAAAGTTCTTATCACAGGAAAAAAATTGTGACTATGTATGATAACTTACTGTGGTGATCATTTTATGATATATACAAATAACGAATCATTATGTTGAATAATACACTGTTATATGTCAATTATAACTCAAGAATGAAAAAAGAAAATCACCATTCCCAGCCATAGTTGTAATAATTGATTCAGATTGAAGGTTTCAGACAGATGAGGAAAGAGATTCACTTCAGAGAAAGGGATTATGAGGAGTGGTTGGTAGAGTTTATGACCCTATCTGAACCATCGTTACCAAATTATATCACTAATTTGAAAGATGAGTTCTTTAGATTCATCTCCCTAGAAAGTTTCCAGGAACCACAAAGTGAGCTGCCAGAACCTGTTGCCAGCTCTGGCCTCTGTCACGGTGGGGCGGGCAGTGCTCTCAGTTACATGCAGTTTCTTCCACACTGACATGGGGTTCCCCGGCTGTGTCAGCCAGCAGAGGTGCTTTAAAGCTCTTCTAGGGCTTTGAAATGTGGAAATAGTCAGTAACCAGGGACATAGCAAAGGACTGAGTTTTACATTTCCATCTTTGCCCGAACCACTGCATTCAGGAAGCTTCCAGCATGGGGTCCGTGGTTCTGCTGGAGACAGCCTATCCCAGCACGGTTCCCACGAAGCTGTGCATAGTGGGCTTCACTCCCAAAGGTGCTGCTGATGGCACAGATTAGGTATACTGTGGAGACATCTGTACTATCTTACCATACTGATTAAAATAATTTCAGTAGGTTTACAAATGTTTAATGTGTGTTGTATGTAACATTTAAACAAATTTGTCATTTTACCCCATGATTCTACTCCTAGGAATCTACCCAAAGGGCACAAAAACACTATTTCAAAAGGAAACCTGCATGCCTCTGTCTACTGCAGCACTATTCACAATAGCTAAGATATGGAAACAATCTAAATGATCCAAAACAAATGAGTGGATCAAGAAGATGTTGTATAGGCCCTACCTGTTGGCACAATGGGTTAAGTCTCAGCACCATGAAGCTATCCAGAGCCACTGCAGCATGAGTTGAATCCCTGGCCAGGGAGCTGACCCACATGGAGCAGCAGACCTCTCCTGATTTGCCCACTGCTCCCCACAGCAGTGTATTTAGATCAATCTGCATGTTCTGCTCCCCACTCTGTCTTTGGTGAATCTTCTTACCACCCCATACCTCTGGCCCATACCCCAGTTGTTGTATGCATAAATAAATAAATCTTTAAGGAGAAAAAAAAGATGTGGTATATATACACAATGGAATACTACTTGGCAATCAAAAAAGATGGATGGAACCAGAAGGGATTATGCTCAGTGAAATAAGTCAGAAGGAGAAAGAGAAATATCAGATGGTCTCACTTATATGCAGAATAGAGAGAAACCAAACAAAGGATCAGGAAAAAGAAAAACTTGCAAGCTGACCATAGATCTGAGGCATAAACCAGGGAGGGGGAAAGGGGTCAAAATGGGGGGAGGAAGAGCACAAGGGACTATGGTGATGGGTCACAGGGGCTGTAGTTGTGGGAGAACCATAAGGACTATACCTTAGGGTAAAATCAAATACTGTCCAAAAACTAACAGCAATGTAAGAAAATTAATTAATCAAAAAATATATTGAGTCATTTTATACAAGAGAAAAACACATCTTCCCAATTTGTCATTTATACTTTGCCTAAGATGTTCCATGGAACACTGAAATTTTTTTAAAACCTTTTTTATATACTCTTGTATGGAGGGCTGACTTCCCATAGATGGTGCTGAGGGAGCTGCTGGGCTGCTTTTGAAACTCTGACCCAAAGTAGGTGTCTTGAGTGGCTTAGCACCAGGTTCCCCAAGAACTTGTGAGAATGAAGGGTGAGAGGTCATCATCAGGTCAGCTAAGAGCACAGATTGTGGAACTAGAATTTCCGGTTTTAAATCTAAATTCAGGTGACCTTGTACAAATCCCCTGACTCTCCTGGGTCTCAGTTTGCTCCTCTAAACATGAGGGTGATAGTGGTCCCCGCCAAAAGATCACTGGGGACAATGAACTTGAACACTTAGGGTCTTACAAGTCACAGGAAATTTTTTTAAAAGTTTGTAAACATCTGGGGCCTCCCCAGTGGCGCAGCGGTTAAGCGCTGCGCTGTGGAGCTGTTGGCAGCTGCGATGTGAGTTCGACGCCCGGCCAGGGAGAATCCCACATGGTGCAGCAGACCTCTCCTGCCTCGCCCGCTGCTCCCCTCAGCAGTCTATTTCTGATCTGCCTGTTCTGCTCTCCTCTCTGTCTCTGGTGAACCCTCTCGCCACCCCACGCCTCTGGCCTGTACCCCAGCTTGTATGTATAAATAAAAAATAAATCTTTAAAAAATAAATAAATAAATAAATAAATAAATAAATAAATAAATAAATAAAAATGAAAGTTTGTAAACATCTGTTGATGCAGAGAAACACGATCAATAAAAGCTTTTCAAGCAAAAAATATTGCAGTAGAACAATGAGGGAGAAGTCAAATGTTCACAGAGCAAAGGAACAATGTGAAAACCTATTACTAAGAAGAGTACTAAGGGGCATCTGGATGCCAGTCTATCTGGTACATTTTAGAGAGGAGTTTCGTTATTTCAGTTTCTACCTTTACAATATGGTAGAAATTATGTTCTTTGCATTAGTAAGTTTATGATAAAGAAAAGTCAAAGTAAACACACCTGCATGAAAGAAAACATGGGTTTTCATCATTCTTTTTGCGTACATGAGCAGAAGACTTGCAGGCGGCTGTTGGTGCACAGGACATCACCACAGAAATCGTGGCTCAGGAAGTTTGAAGAAGTCTAAGCCGCCTCATGACAGATCTTCACCTCCAAATCCCAGCTTGATGGCCGCCCTCAGGGGCCAGCTTGTAGGGAAAGGGTGTCACGTAGAACATCTCAGCCCATGGTTCACAGCAAACCTTATTTCCATTTTGTTCTTTATATTCAGAAGAACTGCAGGTCATGTGGGAAGGCAGCTTTGAGATGCTTTATGACACAAACTCTACTTGACTGAGCATGAACTAAAACTAGAAAGAGAAATCCAGCGCGATGGAAGGAAATCTGTCACTTAGGACATGGGAAGGGCTTACTGGAATGGAGGGACACGTGGTGGGAAGACAGGACTCACCCATTTCCTGAATAAAACTTGTGGCCACAGAAGTAGCAGGAGGAATTTCAAATCTGTGCTGTTTACAAATGGTCAATTTTACGTAAACGCTTGGATGTTTTCTTACACCTTGATGAACCAATCTGTACTCTCTAAAACCAACAGAAGGCCTAAGCCCTCGCCCGAGGGTTCTTTCCTTTACCATCATCCCAGTTGACTCCCCACACAAGCACTCAAAAACTGACCTCACCCCAGTCAGTGTCCCTGGGGCAACCTCCCCTGCCTGCTAACAGGCCCAGCCCAGCCTTGTGATACGCCTTCATCTATTTTTAAACTCCATGTGGCTGGGTTCAGCAGCTGCTGTGGGTTAATATTCTAAGTCCTTCTCAACAGTGACAGCTCCTGAGTGTCGCCATAGGCTGAGGCTGGGAGTGGGCGCCTGGAGGGAAGACCGTGGTGGGCGCGGCCTGGAAGTGTCTGCGCAGACGCACAAGCCCCCATGGCCAGAGCGCAGACCCCCACGCCGGCCTGCTGAGGTAACTCCTGACCCACCCGGAGGCGGCAGCTCTGTGAGTCTGGCTACTTACTTGACTTCTCTGAGACTTAGTTCCCTCATTTACAAAGTGGAGGCAAAGGTAGGTGTGTGTCTTAGGGTTGTTAGACACCAAGGCAGCCTCCCGGTAACCAGAGAGGGAGCAGACACTCAGGAGAGACCAGCTCAAGGCACCCGAGTCCCTCCCCCGCCTCCTTCTGAACATGTCAACCACCTCAGGATCCGAGGGAGAGAAGTGGAGGGAGGGGACACCTTTTGGAAGGGGGAAAACAGCTCGGAGAGGGGGCGTTAGACTTCATGTATGTCTAGTTACCTAAAAGACACCATTAAATGTTTTCCTTTTTTTTGTTTTCATTTATTTATTTTCTTACATCTTTGTTCATTTTGGACGGGATTTGATTTCTCCCTTCTGGTGTAGTCTCTGCAGTTATCCCAACACCATGGCAGTGTGGTTGTTTTTCGTTTTTAAATTTAAATTTTAAATATATGCAGTAAGTGTGCAAGACGCACACATTGTAAGTGTTCAAGTTGCTGAATTTTAACGTGGCTTCTGCACCATGAAACAGCCCCTGCTGCGCATGAAGGACTCCCTGCCCTTACTTTGACTTACTCCTCACCCACTTTTCTCTGAACAGTATGTACTCCAAGAGTATTTATTTATTTATTCATTTATTTTTAACTATTATTTTTTATTGAGGTCGTGCTGGTTTACAACACTGTATATGATTTAGAGGAGTAGGTTCCCACCTCCTCAGGTGTGTGTCACCACACCCCCCCCACCCCCAAAGCCCCCATAATCCTCCATCATAAACCACTGTGTCACCTCCCCCAGTGTCTCCCCACCTCCCTTCTGGTAGCCTCAGCCTTGCTGTGGTATTTCTAGAGTTTGTTTTGGTTTCCTCTTGTAGTTCCTTTATTTAGTTTCTTTATATTCAACATATGAATGAAATCACCTGGTATTTGTCTTTCTCCTTCTGACTGACTTCGGTTAGCTTAATCCCTTCCAGTTCTAGTGATCTGCCAAATGGAAAGACTTCAACCTTTTTAAAAATATGCAACTGAGTAGTATTCCATTGCATATATACAGCACGTCTTCTTAGCCCATCCCTCTGTCGCTGGGCACTTAGGTTGTTTCCATAACTTGGCTATTGTAATAGCGCTCTAATGGACACAGGAGTACATGGATCCCTCTGAATTAGTGTTTTTGTGTTATTAGAATAGATACCTAGGGGTGGAATTGTTGGATGATTTGATAGATCTATTTTTAATATTTTAAGAAACCCCCATCCTGTTTTCCACAGGGCTGGACCATTCCCACCAACGGTGTACAAGGAAGGGTTCCAAACCTCAAAATGAGATCCATTTGAAAGAAAATGAAGCTGAATCACCAAATACTTGGCAAGTTAAAACCCACATCCTCACCCCTGACCACAGCCCTCACTGCCATTGGTAGAAACAAGAGCCAAGAACTCAGTCTGACCACCTCTGAGTTACATGGTGTAGGTATTAACCTGCTGCTACTTGTGAGGTCTCATGACTTAGGCTTCCTGGCCCATGCTGGAAAGGCCATTACCAAAGACAGAACTGGGAAACTGGTTGGCACTGGCTCCCATCCCCTCCCACACTCACTTCCATTTGACACCAGAAGGGAGGGATTCTCCAAGGGTCTACCTTCCCCGCTCTTGGTGAGTGGTGAAAAGCATCACACAGTACTGCTCTGTGCTAGGAAAGAACACTCTGGTAATGACCTCAAGTGTGTCTGATTATTCATACTCTCCAAATTCCCAGCTTCCCCCAAATAGATACCTGTTGACCTTTATGATCCATTTACTTCTTTTTTTGTCTTCCTCTTTTTTTCTACAAAGGCCTCTGGCTTTGAAAGTGAGGCATGCCCAAAGCAAACAGGTTTCAGATCATCTCTGGCTCACTGGGTGTGTCCCTTCCACCTGACAAGTTTGCTCTCCTCCTTCTGCTTTCCTCCCTGCTCCTCCTCATGCCTGCACCCTCTGATCAGCCTACTTGGCTCTCTCTTTCGATTCCCCTCCCTGGGAAGGGAGAGCCTGAAGCTCTACCCACCCCTACCCCGTAGCATTTACACCTAAAATTTATACCTAAATGCTTTAGATATGCCCACGAGAAAGAAGAAGAAAGCTAACACCTCAAACTCGGGCGCTCCCCACTCCCCACCCCTGGCGCTGACTGGCCTTCAGTGCTTTTCCTGCAACTTTATTTTCCACCAAGGCCCTGGGGATGTGCCCCCCAACTCTTGGCCTCTGCGGACCACCTTTCCTTGGAAGCCCAGGCATTCTCCATGACAATGTCCCATGGGAGTCACATCAAGATGAGGAGAGGAAAAGTCTCTCCCACTTTCCACGTCTTCTTGCTGCTCCTTTTTGGGATCCAGGGACTGGGTAAGTGACTTATGAGGTGTTGAAGAAAAAGTGTATAAAGGATGCAGGTCTGAAGAAGACAGGGTCCCCAAGCTAGCTATGACTCCTCTTCCAGAAGCAGACAGTTCACTCTTGTGCTCGTTTCTGCAAAAGTCAGTACTGACTCTGGCCCCACAGACAGTGCTTCTGAAGCTACCTGTGTGCAATCCATGGTCTCCTAAACTGACTGTGAGTACTCTGTGTGTGTGTCTCTGTACCGAACACATGCTTTGTTTCTAAATGGAACATTCTAGTGCCAATAGCAGCCTTCCTCTTAATTAGAGCCAACTTCCGAATCCAAAATTAAAAATATCCCCTCCTTGAATACCACCTGATTTCAAATCCATGCTTTATCCTTCAGAATTCCCCTGGGAGAAATAAGGTGGCAGCGGACCACTGGAAACCCAGGGCGCTGATGCAGAGTGGGCGGTGGTTATAAAAGTAAATAGCCTGAAGGAGAAGTGAATCAGGCTCTCACGCAATCCCACTAACTGCCTGAGCTAGTTCCACTGACTCCTGATATTGATTTCTTACCATTTTAATCCTGAAGTATTAGAGACAAGGTCAATGAGTTTATCATTTCCTTTGCCCTTATTATAGGATGACACACCAAGAAGAGGAAGGTGCAGAGTCTAAGCTGAGTGATGTAGGGGATTAGGTTTTCTCTCTCCTTCACCTCTAATAGACATCTGTTTCTTGCTCCCATTTCTGGATTTGCTTTCTCACTCTGCTCCAGCATATCTTCCTTCAAAATTCTCTTTTTCTTTCCTTTCTGTGAGCCGCTTCATCCTGAATACTTAGACTATTCTCAACACAAAAATAACTTCCAGACCTAATTCTGACCTGTCCTGATCCCTAAGTCCAGACCTACCTATCTGACTTGATACAATAATCTCTTTAACTCAGTTTGAATACTCATGTAGTCATTCAACAAACATTAATGGGGTGCATGCCCCAAGCCAGACACATGCTAGGCCAGAGAAGAATGGTGACTTCTCTGCTTTCTCAGCCCTGCCTTCACTGGACACCCAGTCTACATCAAAGGTAGACACGAACAATATTTTATCACAAAAAAAGAACAAGAGTGCAGGTGTTGACCAGCACCTCCTTGTTTTTCCACTGCCAGTTGTATTACGTTCGTTAACCAGTTAGCAAGAATCCCTCTCAGTCTGGGTTCCTTCTCACCCTCTTGCCATCTCTGAGTTTCTCCTCCCATCTTTTCTCCTTCTACCTTCCTTTGCACCTTCCTATTAGCATCCAAACTAGCTCTAGTCTAGTATGCTTCAGTATCACCCAGGGAAATCACGTAAAACCTAGCTTGTGGGCCTCGGCCCTCCAGCGATCTTGATGCAGTATGTTTGGGTGGAGAGTTGAGACTTGACTGTTCACAAGTTCCTCAGGCAATGGAATTACAGAGGCTCCCTGTTTTCTAATATCCATCCTAACACCTCCCCACCCACATCATGCCCCAGCCCCCGCCTCTCCTGCAGGCTCTTTTATCACCCGCCTTCTTAGTAGTTTACTCCATTTACTATTTCCACTTCTCACCTGTCATTCACTTGTTTCTTTTATATTAGGTAATGCATATAAAGAGATCTGACAAAGAAAAAATGCTATAAGGCTTATAATAAAACTTCAGACTCCAACCCTCTCTCCCCTGTTCCTTACTCCCCATCCTACTCCCGAGAGTTCATTTCGACCTGTACCTTCATATTTCTAAATAACATCCTCATGCTACTATTCTTTGTTTGTTGGGCTATTTTTCTTCATTCAGAAATGATTTATTGACATCCTTTTAATAAATAGGAATATCTAACTCTTAGATCCCTCTCCCTGCACATATACACCTTATATCCCGTCTCATCATTTCCCCAAAATGTTTATGTCAAATTTTTGGTGTTAAATTAACATTTAGTGTTAACATTATGATAACCATACAAGTAACATTTATAGTTGGGTTATATATTGCATTATGATCATCTCCCTTCTTATACATTTTTGTTTTTCTAAGTATTAATAATAACCTCATTTTTTCCCGACTTGCTTAGTTTTCTTCATGTATGTATATTAATTTATCCCAAAACCTCTAACAGAATATGTTTCTTCTTAATACACATGAAACAATGTATCAATTTCACTTTCTCCTTTGAGAAATCTCATCTGGAAGCATCTGTCCACCTTCAACCAATAATTATTCTCAATATCTGCTGCCCAGTTCTCAACCTACAATTTTCCTTTACTAACATTCTGGAAATTCTTTTTTCCTCTTATACATCCTTATTTTCTTTTCTTGTTTTTGGTGCATCACTTTCTCTAGAAGTTTCTAAGAGAAGACTCATGGTAGGAAATTGCTTTAAAATCTTATGTACTGTTAAGGTAGAACTAGCCTGCTTAAACAAAGACATTCCAAAAGTGATTTTGAAAAATAAACAAGTTTAAAAAATAAAATATAGTGTGAGGTTAAGATAAAATAAATCTACATAAAGTAGATTAACCTACAATTCTTATTATAGGATGATGGGAACTCTGTTCCATGCAGTCCTTCAGGGATTCAGGGTGAATCAGGTGGCTCTGTCATCTTGGACACAAGGTTTCCAAAGAGAAGGGTGGAAGAGCAGGAGTAAAGGCCTATAGATTTCCTTTTAAGCAAATGAAGTGGTGTGTGTGTGTTTGTGTGTGTGTGTGTGTGTGTGTGTGTGTGTGTACTTTACAGTGCTCTGATCAGCAGAGATGCAGACATAAGTAGCTATAAAAAAAGTTGGAAAATGGGCCTCCCCGGTGGCGCAGCGGTTGAACGCTGCGCTGTGGAGCTGTGGAGCTGTCGGCAGTGGCGACGCGAGTTCGATGCCCAGCCGGGGAGAATCCCACATGGTGCGGCAGACCTCTCCTGCCTCGCCCGCTGCTCCCCTCAGCAGTGTACTTCTGATCTGCCTGTTCTGCTCCCCACTCTGTCTCTGGTGAACCCTCTCGCCGCCCCACGCCTCTGGCCTGTACCCCAGCTTGTATGTATAAATAAAATAAATTCTTAAAAAAAAAAAAGTTGGAAAATGTCATCTAGGTAAGGAAGAAGAGAAAAATGGATCTAGCACTTTGTTGACCTTCTATGTCTGAAATTATCTGTGTCCCACCCTACATTTGATTCATAGTGTGGCTGGTTATAAAATTCTAGGTTTGATGTACCATTTCCCTTAGAATTTGAAGGCATTGATCATTGCTTATAGATTCTAGATTGTGAAATTTGGTGTTACTTTGATTACTAATGGCTTGTAAGAGACCCATTTTCTTTCTCCAGAAGATCTAGGGGTTTTGATAAGTAGTGTTCTAAAATATCCTGATGTGGTGCTATAGTAAATTATTTTTCCATTATGTTAGGAACTTATATTAACAGAATAGAAAATCATGTCATTTCAGTTCTGGGAGATTGTCTTGCATTTTATTTCTTTGATATGTGACTCCCATCCATTTCTCTGTTCTGTATTTCTGAAATCTTATTATTTACATGTTTGACCTGCTGAACCAACAATCTAATTTTCTTAGGTTCTTCTGTCGTTTTATTTCCTTCTGGGGTGATTTCCTCAGCTTCTAAGTTCCTCTTTTTTATTATTTCAAAAAGACCTCTTTTATTAGTCATATTTTCCTTTTAAAAAAGGAACATGATGTTCTTTTATTTGTTTTTCTAATAGGTGCTATATTTTTATTTATCTTGCTAAGGATGTTTGAAGTTGTTTGTGCTCTCTGCATTGTCTCTGCTGTCTTTGACTTTGCTTCATAGGGATGTTTGATTTGGTCTTTGTATTTCAAATTAGAGACTTTGCTTAAATATCTGGTGATTCAAGAATGTCTTTTATGTTTGAAAACATGAAACCAAAAGGATGACCAGAAGCTCTGTGTTCAGGAATGGGAACTGTTAGCTTGGCAGAGATGTGGCACTTTGATTTGGTACACCTTCAAAATGTCAGATTTTGCAGGTCTTTTCTAGAGCAGACTTACATTTTTTCACAAGGTGGGTTCTCCAGAGTCCTACCTACTGAATATAAGTGCAGCTACCAATATGTGAGAGGTTGAGTAGAGAAGAGGCAATGAGGGTTTTACATTCCATATGTGAGCATGCACTTAATGCATTCTTTCAGTGCACCCCCTGAATGCTGACCTCAACAGTCTCTGGCATCCCTGAACCAGAGTGTTTTTTATTTCACTGCCTCCAGAGATAAAGCCCCAGGCTCATATATGAGGTGGAAACATGCATTCACCTAACCACTTGAGTGGAAAGAGGAAGTAGGACTGAATGGTAGTATCTAGCTGCATTGAGCATCAACCTGCCTCCTGTACTTAGTCATCCACCACACCCATACCTCCAGAGGAACTTGTTGTCCACTTCTGAATCTTTCCAGGATTTCACAGAATGTATAATTTACCAGAGATTGGTTCTCATCTCCAATGTTGGCCTGTATCTTCAGGCTTTCTCTCTTCTATTAGAGAATTAACATTCATCAATCTCCTGGCCAATATCTAAGACAAGTTTTTTTTTAAAAAAAATCTCTTCTTCTGTTGTAATTTCTCTACTTGTTTTGGTCCTTATAGAGTTATACCTTTTGCTGTTTCTCCACTGTTGATTCTTCTGCAAAACCTTTAACCCACCACACACACTCATTTATTCTTCTGTTTACTCCCATTGGGATCTGCTCCATCCTACATCTGCTCTCACTAAAATACCTTCATATTGTTCCTCAATCCAATGGACACTCCACAGGCCCCATCTTACTTGATCTCTTTGTAACAATCAATTCAAAAACCCACTATATTTTCTAAAACCCCTCTATTCTCATAACTGCCTTGATATGACATTGAGTTTGCTTTCTTCTTTATTAGCTGTTCCTTCTCAGCCTTAGTTATTAGCCTCTCCTCCTCTACCCGCTATCTGAACATCAGCGTACCCAGGGCTGGATCCAGATACTACTGTCCCCCACAGATGGTCTCAGACATCCTCATGGCTTTTAAACATTCTGTATTTACACGACTCCCAACCTTATATCTCTTATTCTTTATCGTTCTGACTTTCACCCTGAAACCTAAGCTCAGGAATCTAACTCCTACCAGACATGGTCCCTTAGATATATAATAGGCATAAAAAGCTCAACGTGTCTTATTTCCAACCTCTGCTTCCTTTTAAATGCATCTTAGTAAATAAAACCAATACCCAACTCTTTGCTCAGCCCCAAGCTAGAGTTGCCCTTGATTTATCTTTTCCTGTCATCCAGCACATGCAGTCTTTCAATAAATCCTGCTCATTCTACTTTTCAAATTTCAAGGCATATTGTCCACTTAAAAACCTGACACCACTTTGTTCTAATCAGTAATAATGTCTCTTAACTAATTTTCTGCTTCCACTTTTGCTCGCCTGTATCCATTTTCTGCACAGAAGGCTGAGTGTAATCTTTTAGAAATACAAGTCAGTGTCTTCCCCTTTCTTTTTTTCACCCTTTTGAACAATTAAGTCCTAAAGTCATTAGGAGGAGCAGAGCAAATCAGGTCGATGGTGAAGAGGAGGGTGGGCAGCAGCGTCACCAAGCAGACTATAAGAAACTAAGCTGGGTCAGGAGGGTGTCCCCAGAGAGTGGCAGCCTCGTGGGCGCTGTCAGAGCCTTATGTGGGTGAGAAGAGTTTTCACACAGAGGATGGAGGGGCATGGCCTGGCATGCAGTGATGAAAACAAAGGACCAGAGTATCATAGCATCTGAGGCACAACAAGAAGTCTATACCATATGTGTAACTGAGTTCCAGAGAAGGAAAGAAAAGAACATGTTGAATAAATAATGGCTGGATTTTTTTTCAAATTTGATAAAAACTATAAATCCACAGATCCCAAGGACTTAATGAATCTCAAGCAAAATAAATATTTAAAGACTATACCAACGTAAAATATAATCAAATTACTAAAAATCAGTGCTGAACAGGAAATCTGAAAAGCAACCAGAGAAGAAATTATATAGCGAGGAACCAAGACACGAATGTGCAGTAGCAGACTTTATTAAGACACTGAAAGGAAAAAAAAAGAACCCTTATCAGTCTAGAATTATACAGAGTAAAAACATCTTTCCCAAGTGAGGGTGAAATAAAGGCATTTTAAAAGGCAAACCAAAGCGGGAAGACTTTATCTCCTGCAGATCTGCGCTACAAGAAATGTGGGTCCATGCAAGCGAATGAGGTGTCTGGAAATGATAATTATGTGGGTAAAAATAAAACCTTCTTTCTCATTTGAAAAATCTCTTTTAAAGATGAAATCTGTTAGAAATAATAGCAATGAGTAGTGGGTTTTAGCCATACCTAAACATAAAATGTATGACTACAGCGACACAAAGAACAGAGGGAGAAATGCAAATGCGCTGCTGTAAGATGCCTATATTCTCTGTGAAGAGGTATATGGGTTTGCAAACTCAGTAGCTTTCCAGGTAAAATTTGAAACTGGCCCGCCTATAGGGAGAGCAGAGAGAGACCCGAGACAAAGGCAGACCACTCCAGATTGGTCAGCGTCAGATATAATGAACAAGGGAACTTAACTTATGAAGCTTGTCTTGGGCATTGCAAGGCAAACAGAACTCCACACCTGCCCCCTAAATCTTAAAAGTTTATACAGAGCCCTAACTGAGTTCAGTCTTGTGCATTGACCAGGTGATCTTAACACTGCATTACTATCTCAAGGCTGGGTCCTTGGGGCAGCTTCTGGGGACCGGCAAGGTAAGTGGAAAGCACATTGGAAGGACAGGGTAGGGGATGAGGCGCCTCTGATCACCTCAATCAGTCAACTCAAGAGTCAACTGGTGGTCACACCCCCTTGGTGACCTCCTCCACCCCAGCCCACAAGCCCCCCATCTGCAATGTGTTCTCACTGGTCAGCAGGGGGGTTCGTTGTTGTGCTGGTGGCTGGTTTGACAACTCTTTGGCTGCACTGGAGGCTGCAAAGCAAGACGATACAAGACATAACAGATTAAGACAATGATTTCCAAAATAAGGAACATCTTTTTCCACTAAGAGCCCCATGATCCCCAACACTGATTTATTAAATCCCCAAAGGTGGGGGGTCAGTCACACAGGGCACTCATTGTGTCCTCGTGTGACTTAATAAAGATGACACAATGTTACTTCAATCAAGTATATATAAAAAGGAGAATAAATAAGACATTAGCAGACTCATCAAGCATGAAGACACAACACTCTGAGTGACAGCACAGGGACTTCCTTTAGAGTGCAACATCCAAGGTGATCCTATTTGGAGGACAATTGTTCTCATTAGCGACATTTCAGTGTTCATTAAGGACAGGGTTGGTTGGCTAAGCAAAACAAATGTCCAAAAATCATACCACGGCACAAGACCGAAGGCTTGCTGGGGGAATACGGTGGGCTTCTGTGTGTGTTGTGTTCTCCAGGCCTGCGGAAGGCAGGAGCAGCTGGAGCACCACGCCTGTGGGGAGCAGAGTGTGCCCACCTACCCCTGAGGAGAGAGGCTGGTAATTACAACCATGGAGGCAGGCGGATTCTTCCCCCTGCACGGAAAACTCAGGGTTTAGTGACCCAACCACCAGATAGGAGCAAAGGCCAAAGATTTTGGCCACTGGGTCCCATTTGAGGCCATCTAAAAACTACCAGGATGGCAAGACTAGCTGGAGCCAAACCAGTCCGTGTCCTTTAAGATGACAGAACGACCGCCCAGCCCCAGGGCTGCCCAGCCTGCATTCCTGCTGCAATTGGGTTGATTCCATTAGGAGTGATTTTTTTCTTTATTTTTTTTAAAATGAACTACCATTGCTTTATATCCTTGTTAATATTTTGACAATACAGGATTTCTCCCCTCAGATGTGGTCACTATAGCTTTCCCACCACCAAAGCATCCGTATTCCTAGGAGTGATTTTGTTCCCAGCATGGGGGTGCCTGGCTCTTCAAAAATCCATTAGCCAGGGAGTCTCCCTCGTGGCGCAGCAGCTGAGTGCTGCACTGTGGAGCTGTCGGCAGCGATGACGTGAGTTCGACACCCAGCGGGGGAGATTCCCACATGGCACAGCAGACCTCTCCTGCCTTGCCCGCTGCTCCCCTCAGCAGTGTATTTCGGTCGGTCTGCCTGTTCTGCTCCCCACTCTGTCTCGGTGGGCCCTCTCACCGCCCCACGCCTCTGGCCCGTACCCCCAGTTTGTATGCATAAATAGATAAATCTTTAAAAAAAATCCATTAGCCAGGGTAACCCAGAAAAACCCATGCCAAATCTGAGCATCTGCATGAAGCTCTAATGGTGGTGTTTTCAGGACTCTCTGGTTGGCAGCTTGATGGGTTGCCAGTGTAGCAACCCATTGGCAGAAAAAGTACACCTCTGCCCAGTGTTGTGTGCCATGGGCTGGCTTCTGGGTCAGTGCTGGTAATAGCAGAGGCAGCAAGAGTATTAATCTTATCTGGTTCTGCCCTAATGTGCTGCAATAGGGCCTCCCGATCCTCTCCCAGAAGTGGTGACGTCCACCATGACGATCCTGATGAGCTAAACAGGGCCATCTGCCCACACAGCCAACGGCTGGGGAGCCATCTGATACCCACTGTGGAAAAATATGGCCACCAGGTGCTAGTTAGGGACTGGAAGCCTCAGGAGCAGCAGAAGTCTCAGGTCACCAGACACATATTTAGTAGGAACTTGCCTGGGTAGGTCTCCCCCTGCTATGAGAATTACACTGTGGCTGATCCTTCAAAGGTAAGGTGGCTGCAACTTGAGGAACTTGACCTGTGGTCTATACTGTACCTGCTGGAAAGACATACTGGAGGCAGCAGATGCCAGACTGGGACCCCCATATCCCCTCTTTCAATGGAACACATTCTGTTCCTGCCCCAGTGCATTTCAGCAGATTCAGTTTGCAGCAGAACAATAAGACCCCAGTGCAAGTAACACCTGCAGCGGTTGCAAATCCCAGTAGACAATTTCCTCCCTAGTCTGATGGGGATGGTGTTCTCAGCAGCACAGCACGTTGACGTACAGTGAGATTTGTTTCCCCTGATTTCTATACCTTGAAGGTACTAGTTGCCTCAGCAGGTGTCCATAGTCAGGAACATGAGGCAACAGATCCATGGTAAATCCATTTGGTCATTCAAATGGATTCAAGCCTGGCACAGTACTTTAATCCACCCAGTCAAGGTGGCTTACAGGACTTTATCTGCTGCTATAATATTCCATTTTTCCTTTCCACTAACCCTGCTACTTGTGGGTTATAGGGGAAATGGAAATTCTATTTAATCCCAGGTTTCTTTGTCCGGTCTTGCATATTGTGACCTTTTAAATGTGACTGTCCCCTACCCTGCCCCCATCAAAGTCTACTCAAATCTGTTCATGGTAGTGACCTTTAATTTCCTGACGGTGGCAGCCTACTTGCATTGTAACAAGGGAAAGCTTGGTTTAAAGCAAATGTGGTGTCTACAAAACAAAGTGCTATTTAGAACCTTCAGTCAGAGAGAAAGGACCAATATAACCACTGGCCAATCCTTCACTGCCTGGAACTCTGGTGGATGATTGCAGACCCTCTGGCAGTTGCCTTGAGCGATGATTAGACCACACAGGACATGCTGTTGCTGCGCTGATCAAGTCACAGTATCTCAAGGGCGTTCTAGCGTCCTTGGTAGCGTGCCGGCCTGCATGGTGCTGGGGCGGCTGGACGGCTGTATCTGCTGAAGGGCCAGTGACTGCGGGTCATACCTGAGCTAGGACATTGGCTTCCTGATGGCCAAGAGAGCGCCAGAGCCTTACTAGCTGGGGTGTGGCAGCAGTGAGGGCTGTCTCAGGAGAAACCAAATTTCTTTCCATTTATCTTGACCTTACAAAGGTTAATTAGGATCATCTACCCCTCAATTTCCCAGTGCCCAAACCAAAGGATGATTCCCCTTAGATTAGTCCAACCATCCGTGCCAAGGGTTCATGGCCTAGCTTATGAGACACCACTGACCCCGCCCTGAGCTCAGCGCATGGGAGTCGTGGTTTCCTCCTGTTTCCTGTTTCCTTCCAGATGGTGTCAGTGTTGGGCTGAATATCGGCTGCAGTCGTGGGGGTGGGTTGGCCTGGCTAGGATCACGTACAGACCGGACATCAGTGGGAATTTCTCCCGCTCCTCTCTATAGGTGACAGAGGCCACCAGCGAAGTAGGAGTCGGCACGAGGAGCAGCTCCAATGGTCTACAGCGCCCAGCAGTGACAGGGCCGTCCTCTCTGCAAGCAGGCAGGCCATTTGGTCTAGTGGGGGTTTGAGGCTTTGCAGAGGTGGGTGCATGGAACATGTCCCCAACCTGCCCCTTGGTAGGAAGGGAAGTCCTCGCCAGGACCGCGCTCTGTCTGGGAGCTTTACCTGGAGGAGCGCTGTGCACGCTGCTGAGGGCGCTTGTTCTAGGGGGTCATGTCAGGTTTCTATTCCCTTTCAGACCTGGGACCAAAATCCTGGGGGTACTTTCTCCTCTGTCTCTGTCACAGTGTCCAGCCCATACCTTCCAGAGTGACAGCGCATCTGACTCAAATGATCACCCTGTTGGGAGATGCCCAGAGATTTAATCTGAGTTGCTAGTACTTTTGTTTCACAAAGGTGGCTTCCTGCTCTGATCCTGTCTTACAGGTGTCTTTTCTCTGCCAGGAGGTATAAGGGGTGGAGGCCCTGTGCCAGGTGTGGAGTCAATGTCACCCCAGACCCCAAATCCCTGCCAAGGAATGCACCTCTTTCATGTTCTTAGGAGTTGGACAAGCTTGCACCTTGACAGTGAGCTTCTGGGACCATGCATGTCTTCCCTGACCAGGTGAACCCCCAAAATTTTACAGCAGTGCCTGGACCTGGAATTTTCTGTGAGTTCACCATCCATCGTCTCCCTCACAGAGGTTTCAGCAAAGCTTGCGGAGCGTCCTGCCCAGAAGCAAGTCTTCCTGTGATGTTATTACAGCATCATGAAATGAGCCCGTGTTATTGACAGAGGGAGGGCAACAGTGACACCTCCCAGGTTAGCCTCTCATGGCACGCTGTGGGGCTGCGCAGGTAACCTTGGAGAAGCCCTGCAGAGTCCAGTGTTCCCCTCCCACCTGAAGGTAGATTGATCTTGTGATTCAGCAGCCAAGGGTAGGCAGAAAAAAGCATTTGCTAAGTCCAGCACGGCACGGTACACTCTCAGGTGGGGGACAAAGGCACCTACGGTGGTGGCAGCACTGAACAGAGCTACATCAATGGGGGCACCCATTGCTCAGTTCTCAGGGCCCGCCAACATCTGCCATGAGCCATCTGGACTTATTACAGATTGTACCAGCTGTTGAAAGCACTGTGGACAGGGCATACAATGCACACGCAGTATAGTTCTTGAGTGGTGTCTTACATATCCTCTACTCCCTGGGACAATTTAGACAGTTTGATAGTGACTGTTTTGGAGGATGAAGAATCCCAGCAGGCATTTCCTCTTAGCAATGGTTTGATTACTTTAACTTGGAGGTGGAATCTACCCATAAAAGTTTGCAGAGTTTGACCTGCATGTTCTCTGGCATTAGATTTAAAACCTCATATATTTGGGATTGGAGGTGGGAGAAGGCACAGTTTGCTGATCCCTAGGCCTCTGTTAGAGTGCGTGGGACATCAGGGAGAAGAGGGCAGATGGAGCAGACCTGAACTGTTGTTCAGGTTTTAAGCCTTGTCATGGGCCAGCCCACAGTACTGAGCTCCCCATCTATCTGCTCAGATGGGGTCGAACCACACTTGTTTCTGGGTTACTGTTCTTGGACCCTTTACAGCCTATACTTTACAGATGACATTGCTGGATTTTTGTTTCCTCCCTGTCTCAGATCTTCCCTATTACCCATACCTATTCCTGGGGTTTGTCAGTTTCCCCCCAACATCAATAGATTGCCAAACATCACACATGTCTATGCCACAGTGGACTCAAGCATGTATCTCAGTTTCCCAGGCAGGGGCTGGGGCGTCTTGGCTTTTATTCCTGCAGTAATATGGCCCTAATAGGGCCTGCAAAAATGTAGATGACCTGTCTCATTCCCACCTCCCTAAATAGTTGTTGCACTTCTTCTACAGATTTCCAGTTTCCCACAGGGATATCCCCTTATTGAATCAAGCTTCCCTGCAGGCTAGAATAATCCAGTCTATAAGGGAGTGAGTTTCCTTGAGCTCCTCTGCCCCAGCACCTTGGGGTATTCTGGAGGGCAGGGTATGTGGGGCTGTTGTTCATTTTCTTTGCCTCCTGCCAGTCGGAAAAATGCCATCACCCCCTGACTTCCATGAAGCACTAACTGTATCTAGATACTTTCTTTGGTCTTTTCCTGGAACTTGTCAGTAAACTCAGTGGGAGCTATTTTTCTTATCATGAATGTTTCCTGCACTGGGGCTCCTCTGCTGACTTGGGTTGTGCTGTTGTCCTTGTATTAGGGGTCAGGCTACATAAGACATTTGTCTGATTCACTGTCAGTCACCATATCCTCCTCTTCTCTCCTCACTTTCCCAGGGATTCCATCTCTTAGTGCCCCAATCAGGCTTTGTCACGGCTCTTGGCTCCAAAGCTAGCAGAGTACCGTATCACAGCTCCTCCAACCTCAGTTATCTAACACAAGCATCAGCCTCTAACTGGGCATCGGTGGGCAACTCTCTTGCCCACAGTAAAGACCAGCCCACTGTAGCGGCCATTCATTTCCCTTTTTGGTTGCAATGAACTGTTTATACGTCCTAAAATATGTGCATTAGAACAGCTGGTGTTTGGGGGCATCCCTGTATTCACAAGGAGTTCCGTAAGTGTCTAACATACAGGCCATGTTCCCCACATAGAGGTAAAGGTCAATTTGGAATTTTCCTCATGGATGACTCTTTTCTAATGCCCATTTCTTTTGTCTTCTTTTTTTTTTAAAGATTTATTTATTTATACATACAAGCTGGGGTGCAGGCCAGAGGTGTGGGGCGGCGAGAGGGTTCACCAGAGACAGAGCGGGGAGCAGAACAGGCAGATCAGAAATACACTGCTGAGGGGAGCAGCGGGCGAGGCAGGAGAGGTCTGCCACACCATATGGGATTCTCCCCGGCCGGGCATCGAACTCACATCAGGCGCTGCCAACAGCTCCACAGCGCAGTGCTCAACCGCGGCGCCACCAGGGAGGCCCCCATTTCTTTTGTCTTCTGGCTGACTTCCCAATTATTGGTTTGCAAACTTGGGAGCTTCCTGAGTGAGATCTTAAATGTGTTCCTATACAGGGAGGGTAGGGAGAGACTGAAGAAAGAGGCAGACCACTCCAGACTGATAGGTTCCAGGTTTAAAGAGCAAGGGAACTTACTTATGGGACACTGAGGTAGGGAGAGCTCTGTGTCAACCCTGCCACTAAATCTTTAAAAAGTTATTCTACAGGCTTTAACTGGGTTCAGTTATGCACACCATCCAGATGTCTCAATATCCCATCACTATCTCAAGTTTGTGTCCTTGGGGCAACTTTTGGGAACTGGGAAGGCAAGTGGAATGCAAATCCAAGAACAGGGGTAGCGGGTCAGGAGCCTCTAATGCCTGGGCCCAGCTCCTGTGTCAAATCACAGTCACGTCCTCTAGACGACCTTTTCCAACAAGATATATATAATATTCCCAGGAGTCAAGTGTGACATATTAAAGATGTATATTCTAAACCTTAACACAATGACAAAAAAATAAGAAGGGTGTCAAATAAGTCAATATGAAAATAAAATAGAATGATAGAAAATACTCAGCAAATCCAGAAGAAAGAAGGAAAACAGCAGGAAACAATATAGAACAGAGGCTAAATCCGGCTAGTGAACAATGAAGTCAGGGTGGCAAAGGGGGATTCCAAGAACCCAGAGGACAAGATGTCTGCTGATGTCTCTCTGCAGACAAGCAGGGAGGAGCATAAGAAGAACCCAGAGGTCCCTGTCAATTTTAGGACTTTTCTAAGAAGTGCTGTGGAGGTGGAAGACGATGTCTAGGAGAGCCTAAATTTGATGAGATGGCAAAGGAATATAAAGTGCACAATGACTAGGAAATAAAGACTATGGACCAGCTGAAGGAGGCAAGAAGGACCCTAACACCCCAAAGGCCAGCACCTGGCTTCTTCCTCTTCTGTTCAGAATTCCTCCCCAAGATCAAACTCACCACCCTGGCGCTTCTACCGGAAACGTGGCTAAGAAGCTGGATGAGAGGGGGCATCAGTTAAGTGACAGTGAAAAGCAGCCTCACGGCAAAGCTCAAGGAGAAAGTAAGAGAAGGATGATGCTGACTAAGCAAACAGGAAAGTTTCATGGTGCAGAGGATCCCACCAAAGTTGCCAGGAAAAAGGTGGAAGAGTAAAACAAAAACTAGGAGGCAACCACAAATAAGAGACATTCTGCAGGGGAGGGGGAGGAAGAGGGACAAAAATAAGGGAGAAAAGAACACAAGGGACTATGGTGATGGTTCACGGGTGAATTGGTGGTGGGAAACCTACAGGGAATACACAATAATGTAAAGGATATAAATTAAAAATTTTTTAAAAAGGTAAAAGAGGAAGAGGAAGCTGAAAATGAGCAGGAGGAAGAGGAATAAAAAACAACAACAAAAATAACCTGTTGATCTGCCCCTGGGAGTACCTTAGAGTAGGGAAGGGCTGTAATTGACACATCTCTGGTCTGAGCGTGTCTGTTCTCATTCAGTTTAATTACACAGCTGGACCATGATGACACAGTAGTTTCTCAAAGTGCTCTAGGAATTGTCAGTGGTTTACATGAAATTTCTTTTTTTTTTAAAGATTTATTTTTTATTTATACATACAAGCTGGGGTACAGGCCAGAGGCGTTGGGCGGTGAGAGGGTTCACCAGAGACAGAGTGGGGAGCAGAACAGGCAGATCAGAAATACACTGCTGAGGGGAGCAGCAGGCCAGGCAGGAGAGGTCTGCCGCACCATGTGGGATTCTCCCCGGCCGGGCGTCGAACTCGGAACTCGCGTTGCCGCTGCCACAGCTCCACAACGCAGCGCTTAACCGCTGCGCCACCGGGGAGGCCCGGTTTACATGAAATTTCCGTGGGTGTCTTGAGCACCCCAAAACTGTATCAAAGTTGTACATATTGCTAAACATTTATCAAAAGGCTCCTCTGTTCCACTCGCTCTGTGTGCTTCGCTGTTGTTACTAGGCTTGTGGTACAAGGCATTTAAACACATTTTCTGGCAATTTCTTTTTTATTTTATAGTGTGGTGTTAACATTCGGTTATTGGCTAGGAATCCTGAGTTATCAGCTGTACATAGTTATAGTTTGCAAAAAGAACAACTGAAATAAACCCTTCGTGCTCCTTGCTTGGCATTGAAAATAAGGGGAAGATGCCTTTTGGATCTCAGAGGCTGGGCATGTAGGCACTGTTAGCTTCAGGGTCTCTTGGTTTTTTTCTATGTATAGTGACATACATGTTGCTACCATTCTTAATTGTGGAAAATGAGGGTAGCTGGCATGAGAACTATTTGGATTTTTAAAGTTTAATGTACCAGTTTAAAGCTGTTTTTAAATAAACCATAAAATTTTTTTTAATATATATTTTTATTGTTATTTATGTCTTTTACATTTTGTATTCCCCTTGGGTAGCCCACCACCAATTCACCCGTGATCCATCTCCATGGTCCCTTGTGTTCTTTTCTATTCCATTTTGTGCCCTTTTCCTTCCCTCCCTCCACCTCCCTCCTCCCCCCCCCCCCACTGATTGTCTCTCTCCCACCCTGCCTCCCTATAGTCCTGTTATAAGTGAAACCATTCGATATTTTTCTCTTTCTTTCTGGCTTATTTCACTGAGTATGATCCCCTCTAATTCCATCCATGTCGCTGCAAATTGCATAGTTTATCTTCTTTCCATGCTGAATAGTATTCCATTGTGTATATGTACCACATCTTCTTGATCCAATCATCTATTTTTGGACATCTGGGTTGCTTCCATACCTTTGCTATTGTGAACAGTGCCGAAATGAACATATGGGTGCATGTATCCTTTCAGATTAGTGTTTTTGTGTCCTTTGGGTAAATTCCCAAAAGTGGGATTGCTGGGTCGTAAAAACCATAAAATTCTTTGTTGTCAATGAAGAGTCACTGCACCAGTTTCAGAACCTTCTGTACTAAACACAATATGCCGCATTCTGTTAGTTCTTGTATGCTTATCATGCTGAAATGTTTTTAAAGTTAAATAAATAGTATCATATTTTAAAAATTAGAAGATGATGGATTTGGCCCCAACCACGTTAACAATTACTTTCAATACAAATGATCAAAAATCTCCAATTAAAAGGCAGAGATTATCACTTTGACTTAAAAAGAAAGTCCTAATTAAATGTTGTCCACAAGAAATGTATTTTATTTTATTATTTTTATTTTCCTTATAGAGATGACATTGTACATGATTCAGGGGAGCAGGTTCACACCTCAGATATATGTCACCACACCAGTCCCACCACCAAAGCACCCATAGTCCTTTACCCTAGACCATTGGGCGCCCTCCCACTTCATTTTCACCGCTACTTTCCCTCCCGCTCTAGCAGTCTTAATCCTACAGTCATATTTCTAGGGTTTGTTTGGTTTAGTTTTTTCAGTTCCTCTGTTGTTGTTGTTTTTTTCTCTATATTCCATGCATGAGTGAAATCATCTGGCATTTTTCTTTCCATTCTGACTTATTTCACTTAACATTATCCCCTTCAGTTTCAACCATGTTGCTGTGAATGGCAAGAGTTCATCTTCTTTCTTTTTAATAGCTGAGTAATATTCCATTGCATATATATACACCACATCTTCTTAATCCACTGTTCTGTCCATGGACATACATGCTGTTTCTATAGCTAAGCTATTGTAAACAGTTCTGCAATGAACATATAAACCTTTGAATTAGTAATTTTGTATTCTTTGGGTGATACCTAAGAGTGGAATTGCTGGATCACATGGTATATCTATTTTTAATATTTTGAATAACATCCATACTGTTTTTCATAAGGACTGGACCACTTGACATCCTTCCCAAAAGAGTAATAGGGTAACTTGAAGAAATTCATTTTAATTATAACTATATAAATGGACTAAAAATAACAAATAAATGATCATGCCATATTTTAGGCATATTAACACTAATGAGTATATTTCTTAGTAGTGAAGGTTATACTATGGTTGAGTATGATATATAATAGTAAGAATAAATGATGGACATCAGATCATTAAAGAAACCTAAATGTTTAAGAGGAAAAGTAATTATTTGCTTTGCACTTACTGAATGACTTTTGTCATTAAATAAAATTAATAAAGCATCTGTGCTCACCACAACCTCCACCATGAAATCTACCACAAGCTCTGAGACAATCTTGAGCTTGAAACCAGCATCTGAAACCACCAAAAGCTCTGAATCCACTGAAGTTTCCTCCACAGTCTCTGAGACCATTTGGACTCCCAACACAGCATCTTCTCCCCTGACATTCTCTACTCCGGTCTCTGAGACCAGCATGGCCTCCGCAGTAGTCTCCAATGCCGACACCTCTCCCACAATATCTATGTCTAGCATCTCCACCACTGACTCTAGGTACACGACATACACAGAGACAACCAAAGATTCTACCATTGCCTCTGAAACCATCACACCATCCACTGCAACCTCTAAGACTACAGAGGTCTCCACCAAACCATCGGCAGCCACTGTAACATCTACCATAGCTTCTGAAACCAGCATGTACTCCACCCCACTGTCTGAGACCACCAAAGTCTCTGAACCCAGTACAGTCTCCCCCACAGCTTCTGAGACCATCAGGTCCTCCAACGCAGCCTCTCTACCCACAACTATCTCTGCACTTGCCTCTGAGTCCACCAAGGCATCCACAACAGTCTCTGAGTCTACCATATCCTCCCCAACGATGTCGATGAGCACCACTGCCTCTGCCACCGACGCTAGGAAGACAACAGCCCTCTGGTCACCAAGATCTTCATGCCCACCTCTGAGATTGCCAGGACCTCCACAGAACAATCTGAGTCTCCTCTGGCCTCTACCACAGCCTCTGAGACAATGTCAATTGCCACCAAAGTCTCAGTGACATCTTCAGATCCTGTGTCCTTCACAACTACTCCAGTGCCTTGTGAGACAGCCATCACATCTATGCCTACCACACCTATGATAACAGCTGAGTCCACCACAGAAAACACCCAGACTTCTGAAACCACCACAGCCTTGTTCTCTCCTACAACGCCTATGCCCGCCCCTTCCTCCATGAAGACCTTGGACTCTACCACAGTCTCTGAGAGCACAGTCGACTCTCAGAATACCACAGCCATCACCATAGACTCTAAGGTCACTTTGCCTTCCACCTTGGCATCTGTGCCCACCGTGACCTCCACCACAACCTTTGAAATCAGCGATGTCTCTGAGACCACCATGGCTTCTAGCACAGTGTCTGAGACAGCATGACCATCACCTCAGCATCTGACACCAGCAAAGGCTCTGAATCCGCTACAGTCTCCTCCTCAGCCTCCGAGACCCATAGGTCTCCCAACACAGCCTCTCCTCCAGTGACAAAATCTACACTTGCCTCTGAGCCCACCAAGGCCTCCACAATAATCTTTGAGAGTATTACACCCTCTAAAATAATGAATGTGCCCACCACAACCTCTATTACAGGCTCTAAAGACACGACATTCTCTCAGTCTACCTTGGCCCCTATCATCACCTCTGAGGCTACCATGGTTGCTAGCACAGTTTCTGAAAGCAATACAGTTTCCACAGAAGCCTCTGTGACAAATACAGGGTCAGTGCCATCCACAGTGTCTGCCAAGAGCACTGCAGCAATTCAACCACCACAATCTCTGAGAAAACCGTGACCTCCATCAGAACCTCTGAAAACAGCCCACACTCCACAATAACACATGTGCCCAGCATCGACCTCACGGTGACTTCTAAATCTGTCACAGGCTCTGAGACTGCTACTACTGGGACCCCAGAGACTCCTGAAGGTTCTGTGCCCACCCTGGACTCCACCATACCCTCCACTACCTCATCTGTGGACACTAAAACCACAATCACCACTTCTGTGCCCACTATGGCTGACACTTTTACCTCAGAATCTACTGTGGCCTCCAATACAGCTTCTAAAACCACCACAGCTTCCATTACATCCTCTGAAACTACCATGGCCTCAACAGTAGCATCAGCACCTGAAACCGTCACAACCACTGTAAGCACCACAGGTTCTCGGTCCACCATTTCCTCTTCCACAGGCTTTGTGCCCACCACATCTCCCACAAAATCCTCTGAGACTCCTATGGACTCCACCTCAGCTGCTGAGTCTGCCGTGTCCAGCACAGCACACTATGTGAACACCACAGAGTCCACCACAAGATCTGAGACCCTCAGTGACTCCCCCACAGTCTCTGAGACAACCACACCCTCCAAGAGAACCTCTGTGCCCACAACAGCTTCTACTTTTATTTCTGAATCCACTGCTAGCTCAAACATCGTCTCTGAGGCCACCACATTCTCCACGGTGTCACCTACATCCAACACCGCTTCTGTGAACACAACACCTTCTGAGACTACCATGGGCTTTACCACTAATTCTGAGACCACAAGAGCTGCCAGCATAGTCTCTGATACCACTTCAGTCTCCACTAAATCCTCTGTGGCAACAATAGTGTCTGTGCCCACCATAGCTACCAACTTACCCACCAATACCACCATAGCATCGGTAGACACTGTTGCCCCTGAGAGCACCACATAATCCATGAAAACATATGTGCCCACCCCAGTGTTTGCAAATGAAACCACCACAGGCTCGGAGACCACCAAAGGGCTAGCTGCAGGGCCCACTGTAGAGTATGTGTCCACCAAAGCCTCTACTTTCGCCTCTGAAAGTCCTGTGACTTTCTCCACAGCCTCTGAAAATACCACATCTCCTACCAAAATGCCCACATCCACCATGTTCTCTGAAACTACCACACCTTCCACTGTGGTCTCAGTGACTACAATAGGCTTTAATACTACTATGACTCCCATCACAGCCTCTGTGGACTCCAGCCACCCTGGACGGCTTACACAACAGAATCTGCGCCCACAACTGCCTTGGCCATGGCCTCTGAGAGCACTGAGTCTTTGTCTACCACACACGCTGAGAACACTATAGCTTCCACCATAAGATCTGAGACCAGCATGGCCCACAGTCCAGCCTCTGAGGTCACTTCACAGTCTGTTAGCACCATGGCCTCCACCACGGCCTCCGAGTCCACCAGGCCGTCCACAGCAGCATCTCTGAGCAGCATGGTCTCCAGCCCAGGCCCAGAGCCCACCAAGTTCACCTTGGTCTCTTCACCAACCTCTCAGTTCACCACGGATTTGTCCACTATTTCTGTGCCCACTACCAACACCACCACAGCTTCTGAGACCCTGACTGTCTCAGCCACACCCCCTAAGAGCACCTTCTCAGCATTTGGCCCCCTGTACTCTCCACTGAAGCTCCCGCCTCCCCTTCTGGATCTACCACAGCCTCAGAAGTCACCACAGCTTCATCTTTGACCTCATCACCCGTCTTGGCCTCCACCTCCACTTCTGGACCTTCCACAGACTCCATGGGTATCTCAGGAATTTCTACAGCTCCTTCCACCACTCTGGTGTCCGAGGCCACTGACTTTTCCACTCGACCCAGCACCAGCACCACGGCGTCAGGTACTGCCCACCATCTCCCCTCTAGCACCCACATTCAGCTGCTCCTTTTTGCCCATTTATGTGTTTCTGCTATAAACTAGTCAAGTCATCTCATCTCTTAGATGTATTGATAATTCTGTTTCCTCTTCTAGAATCCTACTCTTTTCTAGTATGGCCTACCCTCTTCTGGCTGGTGTCCATCATTTCTATCCCAACCAGAAACTCTTCTTTACAAATAGCCCCCCACATATGCATATGTTAATTCTGTTCCATCACTCTGCCTACAGCAAGCCCGCCTCAGCTCCGTGACAAACACCCACTTGGCAGCCTCTTCTGGGTCCAGTACAGTCACCCTGTTCCACCCACCACCGTGGCATCACCACCTCATCTTCAGGGGCTGTCCCCACACTTCCTGGGCCAAGTGCTGTTGCCTCATAGCTGCACCTACTCCTTTACATCTGTGCTGCTTTCCAGCCACTTTGCACATGTTTGCAGAGACCATCCGGGTGTGACCCTGGGGACAGCTTAAAACATTGCCATGGGGCCCTGACAGACGGAGGTTGCTCACCCCAGTGCAGTCTAAGAGCAAAATGATTCTTGCTCTGGCACTTGCTCTGAATGAAACCACATGTGCCCGTCATCTGCCCTCGCGTGGATCTGACCCTGCTCACTGTGCTCGGAAGCGCCCACTGCCGCTCCGGTGACTGACGCTCTGATCGCAGCGGAACCGCAGCTGATCCAAGCACAGCTGCTGCTGCCAACATCCCGCCTCCTCCGCCTCTGCTGAACTAGTTCCTGCCACCTGGTTCTGAACCCACTTTTCCCTACCGATGGCCAGCCCACCCCCCCTCAGGCCAGGTTTTTCCACATCTGTTCTCAACATGCTCACTTGACTTTATGACGCCATGACTGTGGCTACCGCCCCTCGGCTCCCAGCATGGCCGCTGCCTCTCCGTGAGTAAATCAGATTGTATCATCTATTCCTTCACCATAGTCCTTACACGCAGTGACCACATCACATGGAAATCAGACGCTGCCCCTTTATCGCAGCTCACCCTCTCTGTGTGGGTGACCACTCCCGTGGTTGAACAGATATCCCACATTTCTTCGCTCTTCCCCTCCACTATCACCAGCACCGCCAGTGGGCACATTCTCTCTTTTTCTCTGAACACCCACCTCTACTCTGGAAAGTGTGGTCTCAGGTGGGTCACTTTCTACCATGTGTCCTCCCACCACACCTCTCCTCAAACCACCACCATCAGATTCAACCCCTCTGCTCAACATGCGCCTTCCTCCCCTATAATTATGTCACCGCAAGCGCATCACATTGAGTGTCCTCTTTCATAGGCACGGCGACCCCTGGCACCAGACCTACGACCCCCAGCTCTGTCACCAGCACCCCTGGAGTGGAGTCCATGACCACTGCTTCCAGCAGTGCTGCTCCCCTGACAATCGCCTACACCTCTGACCGGGGTAGGCCCACTATTGGGGCATCGCCAACCACTTCTGCCCCAGGAACCAGGACCGCCAGGCCGGGACCAGCCCTCGATCCGACCACAGCTTCTGGAACCCGCAGCACCTCCCATAAAACAGGCCCGGTCTCCACCGGCACAAACACGGTTGCTGTGAGCCCCACGCCAACGATGGAAATGAAACCAAGTGGACGTTTGCAGCCGTGGGCGTAGCCCTCGTCTCCCTGGCTGCAGCGGTGATGGCCGCTGGACTGCTGGTGGGAGTGAGCTTTTGCCTGGTGAGTGTGATGGGTGGGTGACGGGTAAGCCTGCTTAGAAGGGAGATGATTAATGGAGTAGGATTCATGTAAAAGACTATTAGGATATTCAGAATGAGAGAGGGAAATAAGCAGGTGTACTAGGAAGAAAAAATGAAATAGATACAATCAAATAAAATGATTGAGTCAGAGAATGTGATAGATGTGAGGAAAAGAGGAAGAAATAGATGAAGTTGGAGTCAAAGTGAAAGAAATTGGTGAAAGGGGAAAAGGGAAGCATAGTATTCAAAGAAAATTGTCTTTAATAAAAGCAGATTTGGAGATTAGAATGTCTTAACACTGGAAAAATACTCTCCAGGGAGTGAGGGGTCTTTAGCAACACCCTCTATTTACTGCTTCCTATCAGATGTTAGGCGTGGTTAGTGCAGGGTGCTTCCTCCTTTCTGATGCTTTTGCACAGTAGAGGTGAACAATCTGTCCTTGGTTCTCTTTAGCTCAGCTGGCAGACTAGATTCATCAGGATGTTGAAATGTGCTGTGGTAGAAATAATTGACAACAGTGAAATTGGCAAATATTAAAAAACACATTTTTTCACCTCTGGAGAGCTGGTTGTTAAGTAACCATTAATGCACACTGGTAAAGTCAATAAACAAATGAAAAACTGCAGCCACAAAGAGTTGCCATCACATAGCCAGCTTACTGGGATTCTTTATTTCAGAGCTTTCAGCTTCTTCTCATTTGTATGTGCCGTTCACCAAAGAGTGACTTCCTAAATTACTTGATAATTTAATGTGCAAGATCAAGAGTAATAAGAACCAACATTGAGCTTTTACAACTTGCTTGGGACTAAGTGCCTAAAATGCATCACATCATTAATGTTCTATGATTGTAGGGGATATTATACCCACCTTACGGGGAGGGATCTAAGCTCCACAGTCTTAGTTATCCGTCCCGGTGCATACAGATCTAGGGCTGTAACCCAGGTTGGTTTGATTCTGGAGCTCATGTCTGTGATCTGAAGGCTCCACATGGGTAGCTCTGAGTGTCCTCAATTCCATGTTCTTGTCTTCACCTTCCTCAGCTGATTAACAAAGTGCAAGGCTCTGACTTTCAGGAGAGTATCTGTGATTTCACTTAAGAATGTGGATTCTCTCTTATCTTGAAAGTCCAGCAGCATATAAAGTTACCACGCTGCAGAGGATACATTAATAAGGCAACCAGAAAGTTTGTTATCTAAGATAGAGTAATAGCAAAACAACAAAGGAGAGAGACAGGAGCACAATAAGGATGGTGAAAGAGGAGAAAACAAATGATTTTGATAAGTAAAAGTTTGATGTTGGTGAAACACATGTCTAGGGAAAAGAGAACTTAATTTTATATATTTTTTTTTTCTTTTAGAGGGACCTTTCCTTCCCCCTGGTAAATAGTGGCACTTATTACCCACATGATCACAGAATTGGCCTTGGTCCGGACCTGGACTCAGGACTGGGTTCTGGAGTATTCCACAGTTTGGGAAGTGACCTGGTCCATGGAAGAACACATAATTTAGGACACACCGTGGGCCATGAAGTGAGCCACAGCCCTGGGGGTGGTTATGGCACAAATCATGGCCGGAGCTATGGACACGGAGAGACACATGACAATAGTCATGAAACTGATCACAGAGGAGGTGGCCGAGGAAGCCGTGACAGGACAACGTGGCTGTGGCCATAGGCTGGATAGTGGAAAACATTTTGGGGTAAGAAATCACGGGGTGGGAGATGGGAGTCATGGAAGGCAATGAAAGAATGATTATGAAATGATTTAAAGGGCATATGAAAAGATTCCCAAGGAGTGGCGCAAGGTTAAGAAAGGAAACAGCAAAAAAGATCACAGTGGCCTTGAGCAACACTGGAAAAGAGCAAGCGGAGGCTGGAGTTGGAAGAGAAGCAATTTACTGGGCGTGGAGATGACTTCAAGTCAAAGCTTGAGTTCTCGTCAAGTCTCATGCTCTTGTAGGGAGCAACGGCGACCCCCCAAGGATGGCTTCTCCCGTCATGCATGTCACGGTCAAGGCATCTCATCTTTGTTTCCATGGGTGCTGTAGATGTTACCACGACATCGCCAAGAAACAAAAGCACATAATGAGTGGTTCTCCAAGACCACATGTTTATGTGTTTTCCTGTTTATTCTTTCCGTTTCCCACATGTTTTTGTACCAAGTACTGTTCTAGGAGTCTTTATTTTATTTTTTTTAAAGATTTATTTTTTATTTATACATACAAGTTGGGGTACAGGCCAGAGGCGTGGGGGGGCGAGAGGGTTCACCAGAGACAGAGCGGGGAGCAGAACAGGCTGATCAGAAATACACTGCTGAGGGGAGCAGTGGGCAAGGCAGGAGAGGTCTGCCGCGCCACGTCGGATTCTCCCCGGCCGGGCGTGGAACTTGCATCGCCGCTGCCGACAGCTCCACAGCACAGCGCTGAACGGCTGCGCCACCGGGGAGGCCCAAGTTCTAGGAGTCTTAAATACATATTTAATCCTCAAAAAATCCAATAAGATCTTGAAGTAGGTAAAGATATTTAAATAGGACACAAAAAGCACTAATTAGAAGAGATTTTAAAAAGCTACATGGGGCCCTCCCTGGTGGCACAGGGGTTCAGTCTCAGTGCTATCAAGCTATCGCCCGCCACTGCAGCATGAATTCAACCCCAACCAGGGAGTTGACCCAGATGGTGCAGCAGACCTCTCCTGTCTCGCCTGCTGCTCCCCTCTGCATTTCAGTAGATCTGCCTGTTCTGCTCCCGACTCTATCTCTGGTGAATCCTCTCACCCCCGCACCTCTGGTCTACACCCCAGTTCTTATATGCATAAAAAATAAAAATAAATTGTCAAAAAAGTTTAAAAAGCTAGATGATTTGGACTTCATTATAGTCCAGTATCAGAATATATTTTCAAAAGAGTGCAATACAACTGAGGAAGGACTCGTATCCAGAGTACAGAAAGAACTATAAAACAATAAACAAAAGACAATGCAATTTAAAATTGGGCAAAAGATTTAGTAAACATTTAACACTAGGGGATATCAAAATGACTGGTAAACATTTGGAAAGTGCCCAGTATGATCATTATCAGAGAAGCAGAAATAAAAACCACAATGAGATATCATTACATAATGACCAAAATTGAAAGAACTAGAATTTAAATGACTGGTAATAACAAGCATTGTCAAAGTTGTTAAACAGTTGAATTCCTCATACATTGTTATAAAGGTGTAATGATACAGTTATTTGGGGGAAATGTGTGACAACACTAAAGTCAAGCCACTTGTAGCCTACAACGCACTCCTGTATATGTCTATCTGTCTATCTACATCTCCAACAAAAATTAATGCTTATGTCCACCAAAATACATGTGTCATAGCCACTGTATTCATCACAGCACCAAGCTGAAAATTATCCAGAAGTCCATTAACATTAAGATGGGTAAATAAATTGTGACATATTCTTACAATGGAGTGCTACCCAATAATGAAAATAGGATGAAATAATAAATCATTAATGAATTTCGTAGACTAAATGTTGAGTGAAAGGAGTAAAAAACTAAAGAGTACCTACTACATAATTCCATGTGAAATCAGTCTATTGTGATGAAGTTCAGATAGAGGCTGCCTCTGGGAAAACTCTGACCAGTAGGAGACATGAGGGAATCTTCTGAGCGGGGGCTGATAACCATCTATATTTTGTCTGAATGGCGGTTACATGGGTGAGTTCATATGTAAAACTTCACTGGAATCGTCACATAGTTTTGTGTACTTTATTGTAAGTTACCCCTCAACTTAAAAAAATTTAAAAATGTATCATCTAAGGCCTTCTTTTACTGGCAGCATTAAGATTTCCTTGTCAGAGGACGTGATTGGGGACACATGATGATATTTAAGGTTTTCAGTAAACCCAGTGATGGTGATGAGGGTAGAAGTGTTGTGTGCACAATTGACAAGTATGTTTCAATGAGGACAGATCACTGCTTCCTCCTGGGTAGAAGAAGTCCCATGTCATCAACCTGCCACCAGGCCTCTCCAGAGCTTGGGGTCAACATTGCTTTCTGTGGATGGCAACGTAAGCATGAGCACATATCTGGATCAGCCTTGATGAGAAGGCTTCTCATTGATCCTATGCATGACTTCCACCCCTGCCACTGTGTCTCTTTATCCACGAGTCCTTTGGGCCAGCACCAGAACAGATGGAGAAAGGGTTTGACTGATGTCATGCAACCATCTCAGGCTGGGCAGGTTCATGGTTGATTCAGGCAAGTTGAGAAAGAATCTTGGAGCCTTAGGTGTATCTGACATGTCTTTAATGCTGAAGCCAGGGGCCAGTTACACAAGCCAACCAGAAGGCAGGCAGCAACCTCCTAGCTCCCTCATCCCCCCCAACATTTCTGTCCATAATTATAGGTGTGCATGCCCCGTGCTCGAGCTCCTACGTGCTTTTTGCAATAACACGTTATCATGTGTGGGTTATGAAACCCAGGTGGAAAACGAAGCCACTGGTGGCAGCCACAAAGACTGCCCGGAAGGTGAAAAAGAGCCTGAGTAACTCCATATTCCTTGCAACTGACATCCACAGAAGGGATCATCCTGTCCTCTTCTGTAGCATTTATATGCCCACTGGTGAATATTCACACAGGACACAAATACTCTCACTATCTGTCCCCTTCCCCAAAAGGCTCACCCACATTCTTCTTTCCTAGACTTCCTTGTCAATTTACCAATCACAGTTTTTCCAACACCCAGGTTACCCAGTTGTTAGTCATTACCTACTGGTTATGGTAACTCTGGTCATGATTTTGCTCCAGCAAAGTAAAAATGCAGATAATGTGTTGTCCAGTGTTCTCCCCACTCAGAGGGGAGTCACCACCGTCCTTCAGGGCCACTCCCCTGGGGCTGTCATGCTACAGGAGTCTGCTCTCTGTGGTGCTATTGATAGTCCGTCATGCAGAAACATTTGCATGATCTTCCCTTTCTCAGCCCACAGGAAACACTCCAGGAACTGGAGTAAGGAGTGGCTGGAAATGTGTCTAGAGTGGAAGCCATTGGAGTTTGAGCTGACTCCTACTTGTGCTTCTTGTGACTCGAAAACCTAATTGAATCCAAGTTCACAGATACCATTTCTGCTTGAGGAGGAGAGTGCTGTTAAATATGCCTAATCTTATAGTTTGGAGGAATAGACAATATCCAGTTCATAAAGGGCAGTTCATATTTCATGAACTATTATCCACTGAGGGTCCAACATCAAGTCCGATGAGTGCTATTAAAAGGAGGTTGTGGCAGAGTTCTCTGTCTTGTGATTGTAGAATCAAGGGCCCATTACTTTGCTGGTATCAGCTGGGCTATTCTCAAACCCATGGATCTGGAGGCCGTGAGGGTGTTGATGTTGACACCAGGCAGGTTCCCTATGATTCACGCAGCTGGGTAAGGGTGAGTCCTGGTGCCCTAGGGGCTTTTTAAGGCATTTAATGATCTTTCTGCAGTAAGGCGACCAGGTACAGAGCAGGTAGGGTGGGCCAGGGGGCCAGGACACTGGCAGGCTCCCCAGCCCCCAGCAAATCTTCACTTTCTCTGGGCTCTCTGCTGCTGCGCCACTGCTGCCACCTCTTGCCGTGCCTTGACTCCCTTAGGATTTGCTTGACAAAAGTCGCAAACCAAGGTCGAAGTCGGATGCGATATCTCTGCCCATAAGAAAATTAAACATAACATTTTGTAGGTAAAATAATAAGTAGCCTCCCTTTTTATAAGAACTATGAATAAGTTTCTCTACTATGCCTGCATGCATGTAGCCCTTTCCTCATTGTCTAAGACCCCATGTTTGGGTCCAGGTGCTGAGCAGTTTCTCTGTTAAGATTACATTATTGCCCGGTCTAAGGTTAATGTTCAGTACAAAAGACATTCATTCCCCTCCCAACCTGCTAGCCACTTTCCAAACTTAGCCCACATACCAAGGGAAGTTCCCAGGCTGTAAATTACTGATGAAACCTGATTTAGTGCAGGGGACAAATGGTCTCTACTCCAGACCTGAGACCTGCAAGGGGCAAATAATCTCTAAATCTCAATTGGCATATGTTTGGTTTAGCTTATCTCTGGAGTGTCTGTCCATTACATTACCAAATGTCTTCTTTATGACAGGTCCTTTGGATAAGTATTAGCAAATTTATTAACCGTTAAGGCTTGTCTTCCCCCACCCCTTGTAATCCCTCTTGTCTGAGTTAGCATCGGTCATAACACCTTAAATCTCAAAATACACTAAACACAAAGAGAAGTCAATCATTATAGACTTTGAGGAGACAAAACTTTAAACATGTGAAATTATCTCCTAGATGTCCTGTTTTCTCTGAAAGTAGTAATTGATCACTGTCTGTTTAGATTACACACACTTAAGCTATGTAATCTATTATTGTCTGTTACAAATGTACTTGCTTGCTAAATTTTAGTATAAATATCTCACTTTCTGGGCAATAAAGTAGAGCGGCCCCGAGCACTCCCGGTGTGTGTGTGCTGTCTCTCACTCCCTTTCCCCTTGCTCCTTTCCCCTTGCTCGACAACAGCTTTCACACCACCCCGGGGACCTGAGAAACACCGGTAGGAGCCGGCCTCCGACAACCTCTGTCATGTTCTTCTTCCTTCTGGGATGCTGCCCTTCTATAGTGCCTCCCCAGGCCCCGGTGTGAGCACTCACACACACGCGCATGCCACCGAGAGGCACACGTGCAAGGCCGCAGGGGTCCATCATTAACTCTAATGGCGGTAGGGCGGAAAATCCTGATGCCTCCTTCATTTACCCTACAGTTGATATAGGGACTGTGGCAGAATAATAGCCCCCAAAGACGTCTGCAGCCTAATCCCCAGAACCTGGAAATGTGTTACCTTACATTGCCAAAGGGACTTTGCAGATGTGGTGACATTATGAATCCTGAGAAGAGAAGATTATCCTCGCTGACCTGGGTGGGCCCTATGTGTAATCACACAGGTCCTTAAGAGGGAGTCGGTAGGGTCGAGTCAGAGAGATTTGTAGATGCTGTGATGCTGGCTTAGGTGGGGAAAGGGGCCACGATATGAAGGAAGCAGGAAGCCTCTAGAATCTGTAAATGACAAGGAAACGGACTCTCAGCTAGAGCCTCCAAAAAGAACACAGTCCTGCTGAAGCTCTGATTTTAGCCCAGTATAACCAACTCACACTCCTGATCTACAGAGCTGAGTTGTTCTAAGCCACTAAATTTATGGCAATTTGTTAAAGCAGCTGTAGAAATCTAATTTAGGGCCTTAAGAAAATCTGTATTCCCTTGCTGAGGAAATGCTTCAGGGGGCCCTACAGCGTCTTCAGCAGAGAAAAAGAAGTTGTTCAGATGTGGGGAGAAGCTATGCCAGCTTGGCCCATGGGATGTGGAGGTTCAAGTTTCTCAGCTTCATCTAAATCCACCCGGTGTCTCCACCCCAGCTCTGGGTTTCTATTTAACAAATACCCTAGATCTCATAAGACACGGACAAGGATACGGATACAAGTTGAATATCGTTCTTCAATGTGCAGAATTAAACTTTGAGTCTGGGTTTATCACATGGAGTTTTTGTGGCTTCCAAAGACACTGGAGTGGCCAGCAAAAGCTCTCTTGTTCCCGAGACTGCCTTGACTGCGGATGTGACACGCAGGCGCGCTGGTCTTTCTGAGGTCTCTCCTGGGCAGTCCCCTCAGTGTCCTCAGTCATCGCGCCCACCGTTGAGACCTGTCACTGCAAGCCCCAGTCTCCCTAGTCCTTCCCTCAACGATTACTTTATTCCGGGCACAATCATGGGGATAACAGCAGCAGCTTTTATTACCTGTTGCTATGGAATACAAACACCCCATTTTGTGTCAGTGTGAAGTCATCCCTGCCCTCGAACCCAAACGGGTCAGATGACCAATCCCAGATTCCCATTTTCAAAAGCCAAATTTTCTGAACTCTCTGCTTAGGTCAAATGCTGTAAGAGTCAGGGTTCACTTATGAAAACAGAAACCACTCTGGGTTCTTCAAGCATAAAGGAATTTAGTACAAAAATAGATGATTACACAACTACCTGAAAAGCTGGAGGAGTGAAGGTCAGGATGCCAGTTCATGGTTTCCCAGTTCACCACTGCCACGAGCTGCTATCACCCCGAGGCAGGAGCATGCAGGTAACCTTCCTCCACTATCCCTCTGCGGCACGGAGTTCAGAACTCAAGCCGGAGCCCATGTGTCCATCCAATGCTGTAGTCAAAGTTCTCATGAGAGTTTGACTCATTGGAGGGACATAAACACATGTCTAGAAAAAAACATTAATTCAAAAGGATACCTGCACCCCTATGCTCATCACAGCACTATTTCCAATAGCTAAAACATGGGAAAACCTAAATGCCCAAAAACAGATGACTGGCTCAAGACGTGCTATATATACACAGTGGAATACTACTCAGTGATCAAAAAAGATAAACTCATGCCATTCACAGCAACATGGATGGAGCTGGAAGGGATTATGCTCAGTGAAATAAGTCAGAAGGAAAAATAAAAATATCAGATGGTTTCATTTATAGGAGGAACACAGGGAACCCATACCAGGGGTTGGGGGAAAAAAAAGGCAAAACTAGCAGTCAAACTATAAATTGGAGACATTCATCGGGGAGGGGGAGGGAATAGGATCAAAACAAGAGGGAAGAACACAGTAGTCTATGGTGATGGTGCACGGGTGAACTGGTGGTGGTAATTTTATAGGGACAACACCTGAGAGGAGAAATCAAACATTATAAAAAAGTGAACAATGATGTAAAAATATATAAATAAATTAAGTTTTAAGAATGTATCGAGAGGGCCTCCCTGGTGGTGCAAAGGGTTAAGCGCAGCACTGTGAAGCTATCTAGACACACTGCAGCATGAGTTCAATACCCAGGCAGAGAGATTCCCACATGGCGCAACAGACCTCTCCTGCCTCACCTGCTGCTCCCCTCAGCAGTGTACTTCAGTAGATCCACCTGTTCTGTTCCACTCTGTCTCTGGTCTCACCACCCCACACCTCTGGCCTACATCCTAGCTTGTATGCATAAATAAATAAATCTTTAAAATAAAAATAAAAATAGAAATGTGTTTAGGCCCTGCTGTCAAGGAGTCCTGGAATGTGCAGGTCCCAGACTCAAGGTGCCTGCTATGTAGGGCAGAACATGGATGGGAGTTGAGAGGTGCCAGAGCCACGGAGAGGAGACTGGCATAGACCAGTGCAGAGAGAGTGCAGAGGGACTCGGCACTGGAGATGATAGATGAAAACTAGAAAGAGAAAGCAAAGTTCTTGACTGACGACCCAATAGACACCTGAGTTAGCACATGTTAGATTCAAGGACACAGTGGAGAGAATCTGGAATTCAGGGAATTCCTGTAGAGGATTTTTGTTTTGTCTAACTTGAATGGAGAAAAAGAGCAAAACTATGCTGTGTAATTTTTGGATTTACAGACAAATATTTGAGTCCTAAAATTGCTAGTAATCTCTCATTCTGTAACTAAGACAGAAGTCCTATGGTGTGAGCCCCTGCATCCCTGCCCTATGGCTGTCGGAAGGAACTTGCAGACTGTGGCGCAGAAGTCTCAGCACTATGAAGCTCTCAGCAGCCACTGCAGTGTGAGTTCAATCCCCAGCCAGGGAGCTGACCCACATGTCGCAACACACCTCTCCTGCCTCGCCCGCTGCTCCCCTCAGCAGTGTATTTCAGCCAGTCTTCCTGTTTTGCTCCCCTTTGTCTTTGGTGAATCCTCTCACCACAATGCACCACTAGCCTACACCTCAGTTCTTGTATGAATAATAAAAATAAATCTTAAAAAAAAAAAAGTCTTCCAAACACCATCTCGCCCAGCTAGTGGCCGTGCGTGGACAACCTGCCCCCGACTCAGGCATTCTAGGGACATGCCCCTTCTGATAAATAGTGAATTTGTTTCTGTTTCAAGCTTAACCTTGTTGAACCTTTGCAACTTTTGTGGCTGTTCCAGAACTTCTGTGGGGAAGAGGTTCCGTACATATGATTTAGTTTGAGGGCAGTGGGGACCATTCTGGAAGCAATGTTTGTCATTGATGCCCTCCTTTTATAGTGATAGGAGCACAGCTGTAATGCCAGCATGGCACCAGGCAGGTTCTCTAGGATTCAGGCAGATGGGTCAAGGAGGAGTCTTGGAGTCCTCGGTGCCTTTTTAAGGGTTTTAATGCTCTTTTTTCAGTGAGGCAACCAGGTACAGGGCAGGCAAAGGGGGATCGGGGGTCAGGAGGCTAGCAGGCTTCCTAGCCCTTGGAAATCTTCACTTTTTGGGCTCTCTGGCGTCATCTCTCATGGCTTCTGCTGCACCCCGAACTATCCTCTGCTGCTGCTGCTGCTGCTGTTTTTCCCGCTTCTACTGCTTTTTCTGCCGCTGACGCTTCTTCTGCCCCTGCTACTGTTGCCTCTGCCTCTGCTTCTGCCGCCGCTGCTTCTGTGATGCCACCCTTATAACCTCGACCTCCAGGCCCAGGTGTGCCCACTCACACATGTGCATGCCACACTCCAGGTGTTGCCAGGAGGCACACGTGCAAGACCGCAGGTGTCCATCATTAAATCTAATGGCAGTAGGGTGGAAAATCCTGACCAGTTTTTCACTTGCCCTACAACAGCACTGGAGCCAGACCACTGGGTTTGAATCTTGCCTCTGCCACTTAGCTTAGTGAGTCCAGACACGGTGGCTAAGGCTTCTCTGTGCCTCAGTTTCCACATTTGTGAAATGGGGGACACTTGTGGCACCTAAAACATGGAATAATTGGAATACTTAATGAGCACATTGAATGATTCCTGGCCCACAGAATACTCAGGGAAGTCTATCATTAGCTATCATTTGATTGTTTGTTTGTGGATACCTTATATAGGAGGGGGAAGGAATACTTTTTAATGAGTCTCCACAGGGGCTGCCTTTATGAAGAAATGTTTTTAATTAGGTTTTATACTTATTCAGAGTACTCTTGAATGAGACAAATACACTAGCCCTCACTCTGTAAGGCCGTGTCTTTCCAAGATACATCAGAGCCATGATTGTTTTTTCTAACAAAGCTACAGCAATCAAAACAATATGGTACTGGTATAAAGACAGACACATAGACCAATACGATGGGAAAGAAAGCCCACAAATAAACCCACAGATATATCATCAACTATTCTCTGACAAGGATGCCGAAAATATACAACGGGGGAGAGTTAGTGTCTTCAGTACATGGTTTAGGGGAAAGTGTATATCCACGTGTAAAAGAATGAAATTGGAGCCTTATTTGACACTGTACAAATTAACTTGAAATGGATTAAGGACTTAAGTGTAAGACCCAAAACAGTAAAACTTATAGAAAAACATAGGAGGAAATTTTCTGGACATTAATCTTGGTAATAACATTTTTATTTGACAGCAAAAATACAGGTAACAAAAGCAAAAATTAACGAGTTTATTTATTTAGTTAGATTACATCAAACTTAAAAAATCCATACAGCAAAGGAAATGATTAGCAAAATGATAGGTGAACTACAGAGTGGTTGAAAATATTTGCAAACTGTATATGTGCTAAGGAGTTAGTATCCAAAAAATATGAGAAACTTATACAACTCAGTAGCAACAATAACAAAAATGGATTAAAGACAGACAGAGGACCTGAATAGACATTTTTCCAAAGAAGGCACACAAATAGTCACCAGGTACATGAACAACGCTCAACATCACTAATCACCAGGGAATGCAAGTCAAAATCATAATGAGATGTCACCTCACACCTGTTAGCAGGGCTGTCATCAAAAAGACAATCAGTTACGCATGCTGGTGAGGGTGTGGAAAGGAAATCCTTGTGCAATGAGGGCAGGAATGTAAATGGGTGTAGCAATTATGTATGAAAAAATTTTGTATGGAAGTTACTAAAAAAATTAGAAATAGAACTACTAAAGCAATCCCTCTTCTGGAGATGATTATATATGTGTGTATATATATTTTTGTGTGTGTGCATATACATACATATATATATATATATATATGTATATATATCCAAAGGCAACAAGATTATAATCTTGAAGAGATATCTGTACTCCATGTTCACTCCAGCATTATTCACAATTGCCAAAATATGGAAGCAACCTAAGCATTCATCAATGAAAAAGTGGATAAGGACAATCTTATACCCACACAGAAGAAAGAGGAATATTATTCAGCCATAAAAAGAAGGAAATCTTGCCATCTGTGACATGGATCTAACTGGAGGATATTATGCTAAGTGAAATAAGCCAGAAAGACAAATATTGTGTTGTAGGGTAAACGAGAGAATTATCAGGTTTTTCCGCCCTCCCCTCAATGATTGACGCCTGCAGGCCTACATGCACACCTGATGGCGGGGACCTGGAGTAGGGTGTGGGCATGCATGAGTGGGTACACATGGGCTTATAAGTGGAAGAAGCAGCAGCAGCAGCGGCAGGATGCAGAGGACAGAATGTGGAGCAGTGGACTGTTCGGGGTGTAGCAGAGAGGCCACAGGATGCCGCCAGAGAGCCCGAGAGAGTGAAGATTTACCTGGGGCTGGGAGGCCTGCCAGCCTCCCGGCCCCCCAGCCCCATTGCCTGCCCTGTACCTGGTTGCCTCTCTGCAAGAGACCATTAAAAGCCAAAAAAGCCACCAAGGGCCCCAGAACTCCGTCCCTTTAGACCCGTCTGTGCAGCTCCATGGAGAACCTGTGCTCCTGGGTGTTTTCCTGGCCTCTACATGTGTGATCTCAGTTATATGTGAAATCTGAAAAAGCTGAACGCAGAGAACCAGGTAGCAGAATGGTGGTTGCCAGCTGGGGAGTGGGGGGTGGTGTGGTAGGGGTAGGGAGAGCTTGGTCAAAGGGTACAAACGTTCATGAATGAAAGTCTGAATATGGTCAGAGGATCTATAGCCAGCACAATAGCTATAGTCGGTAAGACTGTACTGTATCATTGAACTTGCTCGGAGTAGGACGTAAGCGCGCGCGCGCGCGCACACACACACACAGACACACACACACACACACACTCACACACAAACACACGAATTGAGCCGGAGGAACTAGTTGAGTGGAAGTGCTTGTGCGCTCCAAAAGAACCACCTGTTTTTGTGTGATCCCAGGGCACTGTGAGTGCCAAGTCCTGTCAGCTGCGAGAGCCAAGTGACTTGGGATCCAGTTCCTCGGGTGGCAGCTGTAACAGTTGGAATGCTGGACGCATGGACCCGAACCTTGCAGGGAGATCCTGGGAACTCAGTTTTATTGCTGGACTGAGCCTGGGGGAGATCTATGGGATGTGCCACCAGCTCTTTGGCGCTCCCTGGAGGGTCCCAGTCGGTTCCCACGTGCGGGCTGACTAGAAGCTGGAAACTAAGGCAGCAGCTGAGAGAGCTGCATCCTTCTGGGGAGGAGCTGGGAGATGCACTTTCCACCTGCTCCCTGTGCTGAGCCCAGCAGGGCGTAGCCATGGGGTTTTGGGGGGAGTGCTCTGCAACAATTTAATGACTTCCCTCTTTGTTTACTATGGTCCCGTGGAAATTGTGAGTCCCAAGCCTGGCTGGTTATCAGATTCAGGTGATTTGAGTGCCTGTCCTTTGGGGTGTGTAGATAAGCAAGAAGGTGGCAGCTGGGCTTTATTGTTGGACCAAGCTGGAGGAGAAGGTGGGGGAAGTGTCTACAGGCTCTGGACAGCATCTCAGTCAGCCGCTAGATGTGGGCTAGTTAGAAGCCAGACCCCACACAGCAGCTGGGAGAGTGTGCGGTCTAGCCCCTTTCCGGCAAAGCTGAAAGATGGGTATTGCTGCTTC